>JBBMJZ010052257.1:0-43307 GCA_037833815.1 Zingiber zerumbet
GCCGTAAGGTGACCCGACCGCGTGCCAACGAGAGGTAAAAGTGGTATTGGACAGTGTCGGTGGACTTTGCAGCTGAGAGTGGTTTTATAGAGCGCCCAACCGGATTCGGTTTGTGAGCCCTTTTTTTTTATGGGAAGATAATTATTTACACTAAAAGGATTTTTAATGAGGAAAATTGTATTTTCACTTTTGTTTTTTTTTTTTGAAAAAAAAAATCAACGTCAAAAAGACACCTCAATTTCTAAAAATAGCCTTCATCCTATTTTTCATCTTAAAAATATCTACATTCTAATACTATTAAAGATTTAGTCAAAATTCTATGGCATAAAATAAAATTTTATTCAAAATTGATATAATATATAATAATTTTGTTCAACATTATTATAGGTATTAGTTTTGACTGCAGTTGCTATAAATAATTTTAATTAAATTATTCTATATTATAATAATACTTGGAGTCCTCTTTTAGTAAAAATGATAATAAGAAGTCCTCTTTTAATTTTTGCCCATTAAAAATCAGAAAGGTTATGTTGTAAATTTTTTTTATTAAAATATGATATTCTACATATAAAAAACTATTTTTTAATTCTTTAAAAAAAATAAATTATTGCCTTTCAAAATTTAAATATTTTGTAAAAATATCATCTAAACTTTTATAAAACACTAAAATGCTTTAAAAACACTTTAATATTAAAATATCAAAGAGAATGACATCCTAATAATAGATAAAGACTTGTAAGATATTTCAACATCAACAAAGTTTGAAAAAACATTCTTAACAATTATTTAAACATTATTTATGTTTCACAATTCACAAAACGTGAACATAAAAAATATACACACAAAGACAATGTGATCAATGTGATCTATTACTTTTCAAAAGATGCTTATAATTTCATAGTTGACTACATTGCAACCACTTTTTTCTTATCTAGTCTAAATTCATTTCATCCACGTTTCTCTTACTATTTTTTAATAAAAAATAATAATACGACGATGAAGATATCGTAGTTTAATCTACACCTCAAGAATAAAGATATTTATAATTCAATAAGACGACAAAAATACTGTCAAATCAATCCATATTATTATTATTATTAATTTAAATATCCATCTCTGCAAATCAATTAATTTAAAAGATTGACAACCCGATAACCGATTCACACAATCCGTTTTATTGTTACTTATTATTAAAATTTAGAAGTAATTTATAAATAAATTTTATTTATTAATTTATTTTCCTTTATTGAAATGAAAAGGATATAGTAATTTTATCAAATTAATGTTTTTATAAGCATAACAATGTTTTAGCTTGAGTTTAAATCCAACTCCATGAAAAATTCCTAACACGTAAACTTAATTAAATTTGGTAATAAAAATAAATAAATAAATGAATAAACAAAACAAAATTCCTCGAGATGGGACCATAAAAATATCGGATGACTAGGGAGAAAATAATAAGTAGTAGTAATGATGAAACGTGTTTCTCGGGTTCAGCAAGAGTGAGCACGTGATATGTGAGGTTGGTGTTTATACGATGGATGGACGGATGGAATAAAATTATATGCAGGGAAAAGAATTGAAAGAGAAAGAGTTTTTTTTACTTTGTATATTTATTTATCTTAATTGAAGATGTGAGTATATATGATATAATTTTTATAACTAAAAGGAATATATTCATCATTTTTTTAAATATATGTTGTGATTTTATAAGTTAAAAAGTATATATACATTATTATTTTATATAATTTTATTAATGAAAAAAAGATACGTATGTATATCAAAGGACGGAATTAAAAATGATGAAAATATTTTAACGGTGATTTTTTTTTTCTTATTTACATTGGAAAAAACAGTGCATTTTATTATTTTTTCTTTCTCGACTGATGGATATACGAATCCATGTGGATTATTTTTTACATCAATAAATAATTTCTTCTCTTCTAATTGTAGTCGAATTTATCCCAATTCACAACCGTATCTCACGCAACCATGGACGGCGGCGGACGGCAGTTCCACGCGAGATTGCTTAACATGGAGGGCCCACGAGGTCACCCAGAACGACCACAACACCTAGCATCGTGATTGAAACATGACATGTGCCTGACTTATATATATATGCTTTTTTTTCCTGGTATCTCCATGATTACATGATATTATTCACTTTAGGTATAGACCTTATTGCCAATAGAGATATCTTTTTTCCTTATAAAGTCATGATCTTTCCTATGTATTTTTCAATATGGGACTATGTTTGCAACCTTACAACTTCAAGAACCCTCCTTCAAACAAAGAACCACAATGACCCCCCCCTCCCCTCAAGTATCGGTTCACTCTTGATCTGCTCAAAATCTTTCCTTGAGCATCGGGTCACTAACCTGCTAGGGTCTCCCTTAATTTGTTCAAGGTTTCACGCACATGGTTCAATCTTAGATCATGACTCTAGCTCATGCTTCTTTCGGCGGTTAGTCCGATGAAAAGCGACCTATCTCTGATACCACTTGTAAGATCGAAAAGTTTTCTGATATTCCACAATAGCATGATATTGTTCACTTTAGGCCTAGACCCTCATGATTTTGCTCTTGGGTTCTCCCAAAAGATCTCATTGTCAATAGAGATATCTTTTTTCCTTATAAAGTCATGATATTTCCCATGTGTTTTCAATATGAGACTATATTTGCAATCTTACAACTCCAATAATATCCATTTAGGACGGTCTAGTGGTTAACGCATGAGGTATTGTCACTCTAAGACGGATTGACGGAAACGCTGGAGATGAACATATTCACCTTTTACCACCGCGATTGAAACATGACACTCAAGTTTTTTCCATTAAATTCAACACCTACGAATATCCTAATAGAGGATTGAAACATGACACTATGAAGATCCGTTATATGCCTTGGGCCTTGGGGGACATTTTTTTTAAAATAAAATTGCTTCTCTGATAAATAAAACTAAAAACAATTCATTGACGTTAATTCGCACAACAAAATTCTAATATGTCAAAGCAAATATATATGTATATATAAAAGCAATTATTCTATTTATCATTTTATTGTGAACCCATTTTATCATAATCAACATAAAAGAAATTATTCTAGAACCAACCAGAGCAGCAATTATCTAATAAAATCATAAACAACAGAGTTGATCACCAATCTGCTTATCACATAGATTTCTACTTTGTTTCAATGCCGATAACAATTATCACTTACCATGAGTTTCTACAAGGAGGCAAATATAAAATAAGAGCTCAAAGAATACTTCATATCCAAATTCCCAATTCGTCGCAAACATTGTAGCTCAGTGGTGATGATGAGCTGCCAAGAATGAGACTCAAGAGTCACTAGCAACAAGTTGGTGGGCAATCTAGGCAAGAGCGTAGTGAGATGCTTCTTCCAGTTGATGCAATTTGCTAACAAAATTTTGGAGATGATGCTTATGTTTCATCAGGATCCGTTGTGTCGTCTTCTTCAGTTTCTGGAAGTCTTTCCATTGCAGAGTCATCATCGCCATGCTTTGATAGCAGAATCTCTTCCGAAAACACAAACTGGTTTATGATGCCAAATGTGTCTGCTAGCTGCATTATAGCAGATTGAGAAATGTAGCTATTTGGATCAACTGGTTCGGGTAAATGAGGTAAGCATTCAGGAAGATATTCATCATGATGCCACGCGGGTGCATAAAGTGCAAGAGCAGTCCTGCAAAAAATAAATCTGCAACACAAGATTCGAAAATGACAAACGTTACTATACCCTGATCAAACTGCCAACTTGTGAGAATGAGAACATGGCATGAATTGTTCAGGTACCGAAAAATTCAGTTTGATGTCAATAAATAATGCAATTATCTCCGCCATATAGCCCAACAGCCACCATAAAGTATGGCATACATGCTATGTTGTAATAGTTATATAAATAAAAATCAAGGAGTAACCTGAGAAGAAGCCGCCTCAAAAATGGGTCGCCCAAGACTTCAATCCAAACTGGATGTAGATCATTTGACGTCACTAAAGCTCTTTCCCACTCACTAAGTGAAAATGACAATAATTTTTCTGCCTTATCGTATTTATCCTGGAGAATTAAGTAGTGTGTACATAAGCAGTAAATTTAATTTGACAAGAGGATGGCTAATGTCCTATCATAAAGAAATGAGATAAAATTGTAAACCTTATCAACATTTGCACCGGAAATACCAATCAAGAAGCAGAAAGCTTGCACTGGTGCTGACAGGAACATAGTGAATTGGCTTCCTTGTTGAGAACGAGCAAATTCGCTAGTAGTTCCTGAGGGTGGAGGCCTAGAGCATGGAGAGAGAAGCATAGCAATTGTCGCACCTTTCTCAGCTCCATGTATAACCTGTTAAAATTTCATCAAATGTTCTGAACATGAAGGAAAATAGGTGTAAAATTATGACATTAAACCAGATAGATGATAGAAAATTCATAATTTTACTTTGGTGTTAGATTTTGCACCACTGACAAGTTAAGGAAAAAAAGTGTGATCCTATATAGCTTAAGGCTCAGGGGATATTATCATGTTCGAATTTACATGTTTCACCAGCTATTGTAGTTTATTTTACAAAGAAAAATAAAATAAAATGGCATACTGAAGAGTAAACTCTAGTCAGTTTTCTCGAAAGGATAGAAAGGTAGAGGGATGGAAATGTTTGAAAATGATTGTATGCAAATAAAAATGACCTCTCTGTTTTCCCATATTTAAAGGAAACTGAACCTAAAATTTAAAATATCAAATATACATATATTAAAGTTACAGCTGCAGAAAACAAACTATTCAAATCAAAACCTATACCCCATCGAGAAATTTATTTACCCAAATGTGGTTTGATCCTTCTCCGGGATTCCGATTTGGCAGAAGCTTAGTGCACTAGGCGGCCTTTTTCGTCTAGCATTTTTATATTCTAAATATAAGGGTTTAACTTTGAAAAATTGGAACATAAACAAATGCAATTCTGGTTCTTTATGTGCACATTTGAAAAACAGAAAAGACTGCAAGTTGCAAAATGTCCACGGAGTAGTAATTATATGATGTTAACAACAAAAGGATAAATGATATTTATACTCATCCCATTCACCTGCCTGCGCCATCCCACTTCTGCCACCACACCGCATCACGACACCCCTCTCACGATGGGCATCCATGTTCCATGCATCATGCTCTTGTTTCCGTCATCTTCTTCAACAGTCACTATTTGCTTCCATCTTCTCTCGAAACATAAATAAAACTCTTTTCTTCCACTTTCTGTGCTACTTCACCTATAGTGAACCCGTCCAAGGACTCCCTCAGTAATTCCATCTTTTAGGTCTTCCACCTTTCTTATAGGACTGGTGCTGGCATTCTTGCCATCGAGACCTCACGCGGTCACACCTGCCACCATCCTCCACCCTCATGTAGGTCTTGCAATTCATCCCCACGGCAACACGACAAACTTTCAAATCTGCTTGCAATTACACCAAGAGCTCTACATTTACCATGCCACATTCATTGCTATCCAACCACTCTCAACGGTCCGCATCACTCTTACCCCTTCCCCTCCTAGGCATGTCATTGGAATCTACAAACCCTTACACAGATCTGTGATTTTCCCCTCCTGCACTTCATCCATGCAAGTTGGAAACAACCCATGACAACAAGAACCCTCAAAATCTGGTGCAGCCAACTACACATGCAGGTTAATCCAACTCCGGAAAGCCATAATAGGAACTAAATCAGTTTCAGGCAACAACTAACAATTATTTAGAAGGGGAAAAACTAAGTGGTGGGTTCTGCTTTAAATTGATTGGGGAGAGAAAGGACAAATTCGGTAGATCTGGTGTAAGCCAATATTGAATCTAATCCAAGGTAGTAGAGCTAGTGTAAGCAAATATTGGATCTACTCCAAGGTTCCTTGTAGACATAAATTGCAATAAATTAAAGATCTTGTGCAAAGATTCGTGCAAGAAAGGGATCCATCCCAGGAGTGAAGAGATCTAACCATTTTCATCAGTTCTCCAGATCGAACTTTGGCAACTTCAATAAAGGAATAGGCGTGCATCACTTTGCTATAATCAGTCTCTTTTGAAAAATACTATTCTTGAGTTAATTGGTCAGTCAAGATTTTTGCATTTAATTAGTTTTTCTCACATACCATCGTACCTTCGCAAAAAATATCATCACATGCAGAATCTCACGTGCATACACTAATTTAACCATCATTAATCAATAAAAAAACATTTGCTTCATTCTTCCCTAGTTTATTATGTTGCATTACTTTTAATCTTCACTACTCATCAACAATCTAAGAACGTTAAAATGAGAGAAATCGCCACTACTATAAGACATATAAGAGATATAATGTTAGTTGCCACAGTGTTAAAATTGAAATGCAAGACGAGCTTAAATTTACAAGAATTTGGATAACCTAGAAAGTTCACAAAATTCATTGATGAGCCATTACAAAAAAAGCAAGGATCTTCACAAGCATGTCAATTGATTATAATAATTTAAAACCTAACATACATCTTGAATTAATAGAAAAGAATAGAAATGACGATATTCACTCTTTAATTTACCCATACGCAAAATGAAGTGAAAAAAAATTATATGACATTACATAGTAAGCTACATAATTTCACCCAAATTTCTGACACATAGAAGCGCACTAGACTTTTTATAATTACGTGATCTGTGTGTGCGAAAAAAAATACAATAGTCATAACTAATGGAACTTACAAACTATCGTTTTCAAAAGTCAAACACTAGACTATAACTCAAACTAGAGCTTCATCCAAGTTCTCCGCAATATAATAGATAGCTACTACCTCACCTAGTGGAAGGGGAGCCTTGGCACAACCGTAAAGTTGTTACTAGGTCACGGGTTCAAATCATGGAAACAACCTCTTGCAAAAAGCAGGATAAGATTGCGTACAATGAATCCTTCCCCGGGACCCCGCATAACAGGAGCTTTGTGCACCGGGTTGCCTTTTTTTTTTTTTTTACTACCTCACCTAGTGGATCTTTAATTAAGCCTCACTAGCCCAGCACATACGGTGGACGCTTGACATCTCAGGCGTAATGGCCAGGGTAGATTCTCAGGAATTAGCGACTTGGTTTACCCCACCATACGCCTAACGCCTATGTACTTACATTCACCTCTCTCCATATTCATGGGGCCGAAACTAGGAGAGTTGTTAAGGTAGCAGATTTACCTTTTTTTTTAATTAAGTCTCAATACTTATCTTTTAAAGAGCCTCCAGATGACATAATATATGCAATATGACACTAATCATATAACTACCAAGTTTCTTATGACATTTAGTAACTCATCTCCTAAAGATCGACGATACTTTTAGTGAGTCACCTAAGGAGGCTGCGAAAACTCACAAACTTTGAGAATCATTCAACCTGCCATTAAAAATAAATTAAGTTGACAATTGTACGCTACCAAAAGAGTTCAAAAGAGCACACTTAATTAAATTATCAAAAGAATAAATTAGGATTACAATTTTTTCTTTTACCAATTGATGAAATTGCTTATAATAATACATCTACAAGCATGTGTTAATTTATAGTCATTTTTAGCCTAGAGCTCATTAACTTGTTGACTTGATTCCTTTGCCAAATTGAGAGTTTCACTACATGTATAAGAGATACATATCAATATCGGGATAAGAATCACATTGAATAATGATTATTAAAAAGTACATAATGATGCACTAAGTAAACTAAAAGAGCAAAAGATTATTATGCCCATATATTCATTAATGCAATATATCCTATAATTGTTCCTCCATAAGCACTACATTCACTTGAATATCCCTTATTGTGAGATTTTTTTTTGGTTCTAATGCTTTTTTTATTTATTTAACCAGCTCATTAAACATTAATCAAAATTTTACCATACACGATTTGCTACCTTATTGGGCAAAACTCCACCATTACATGTTGATTTTGGCAAATGCTAAGCTATTGTCTACATGAGAGAGTGCTCTCGAGTCTCGACACTTATTTCCAAATGCCTTGATTACCATAGAGATAAAGACATTATTTTCTACCTCGTGACTAATCAAAGCATTTCCTTACCCAAGGGATGACTAAAAGAAGAGGAAGTGAAAACTTAGTACTTCAAAGCTTGAAATGAATTAAGAATGCAATTACTCCTTACAAACACCCTATTGAAGATGTTGACCAAGGTTTTAAAAATCTATTTTAGGCAGTAGGCAATCAACTTACCGAATAGTGTCTAAGTGGCAGGTGAGCACCTACGCAAGGGCCTAAGTAGTTGGCATTAAAATAAAATTATATATAAAAGAGCAAGTAAATAATTTGAATATGTATCAAGAAGCACTCAATTGAATTAATTTTTTCCCTTGTTTATAGATACATTAATCTCAATGTTTCACACATTTATAGATCCAAAATTATAAATATAGTGAGGGCATGACTCAAAGTGTGTTATGATAATAATTTCCACGATGTATATGGTAGAGTTTGACATATTTATGATAATCATTTAATAACTCTAGAAATAACATTTGATATATTGCATGCATTGTCACAAACAAAGTGGATAAACAATCACAAGTAAACAAGTGTTAATTAATAAGCAAACATGTAATAACAAGAAAATACAACATATTTCATTACAAAATTAGATAAAAATATAATGCAACAAAGGAGGGATATGGTGAAGATGGGTGATTAAAGTCTTATTCATATGAACAAATTAGATAAATAAATTATTTTTTAATAAACTCATTTGGACTATAAACTTGGACCACCCGGGTTGCAAAAGCAAGTCAGATTGACTAGGTAGGCCACTGGACCACCTATATAGGTCAACTAGAGTGGCTAGACGGCCTAGGCAAACTACTTAGCCACTATGAGAAGTGGTCATTTTCCATTTCTACTTAGGTGGCCACCTATATTTCTTTGTTAGAACTATGTTGTTGACAACTCCCCAAGAATTGAATTCTCTACAACAGGGGAGAATAATGCAATATTTTAGAAAAAAAAACCCAAATCATTAAATTTTCTATTAAAAACTTTTTTACTTTTTTTGGATTTTAGAAGTTATAAGGTTTTATTTTGGGTGACTTTAGAAAACTAGGTAAATCTAACTATTGTCTAGGGATAAGTTATTTGGACAATTAGTTTTCTATTGCTTAAGTTGTTTAGGTTAAATTTTTTATTATTATTTAAGTAGAGGGCCATGGTTAGGGCTTTTAAAAGAGACATCAGTCCATCCCTCTTGTTATACATCTTTAATCTAATAAAATTTACTCTCTTTGTGAGTTTTAGTTTTCCTTATTGTGAGTTTTGTTCATCTCAGTGTTGCATGAACATGTCAAAATTAGGAATAGGATATTGCATTGATGTTAGTGTTGTTAAAATGAGAAATATTAGATTATAGGACGCCTTATAATTAAATATTCAATGTGGGACTAAAAATATTGAAGCTGTAATTATAATGCTATTAATAACTCTAACAATATGAAATATTTTAGAATTGAATCAAATCAAATAGCCTGTGATAAAAACTAGCCTCATAATCACATTAATTCCACGTAAGGTAACAGGTACAAAGTGGTTTTACCAGCTGCTGTAAGGACAGAAATTATGGGATATATCAAAAGAACAAACATATGACTGTCAGTAAAAATCTATCCTAGCACAACTGCTATTATGAATGTCATATTCTAATTGCCACTTTCAAACAAGGTTTAGGGTGTGCTCTTTCCTCATTGCTGCCACTTACTGTTTATCCTCACAGCTCGTATAGCCATCTCTAGCAATTCCTGGATACAATGATTTATTTTTTCCTTTTTAGTTTCACAGAGAAGATGGTATGATCACACTTAGCTAAGGGAAATATTTATGTGTTTATTGGTAAAGAGACTGAACCTTTGAAATTCCAGAAATACAGAAAATAGAAATTAAAGTTGACAAACCTGCCTTGAATGCTTGACTCCTGTCACTGTCGATCACCAGAAAAATTGGTTTTCTTGTAAATGGAATCAAATCGCAAGGGTAAATAGAATTTGAACCTGAAAAGAAAAGACAAGATGTTGATGCCAAGTACAGTGGCAGGCTTTATAAAAAATTAACATAATACAATTTTAAGAAGCTTCAATTGTAAGCTGTAACTGCATAACATTCATGTGCTTTATGCTAACGACCATAAATTCCTACATGCAACTCTAATTATTCTAATGATCAGACAAGCATCTGGACAGCACATGCAGGCAAAAAAAAAAATACCTCCAGTTCCACGAGAACCTAACCATAAAGAGGCTTGCTCATCAATACCAATTTCGCTAGCATCCTTATTTTCAACACATGGACGAGTTGGTCTACACTGTTGAGATACCAGTGGTGGGCATATTTCAAGATTACTAAAATTTCCTGCAATCTTCTCAGCAGTATCCAAGGAAATTTCAGAAGTTAATGGTACTGGATTACTTAATCCAGATCCTCCTGCAAAATCTTACGATGAAACAAATTCCATGTATTCTAGAGACCAAACAATCTTAAGATAAAAGACATGATTAACCTGCAGCTGAAAGATATATCAGCATGATCCCGTCAGGAGGAAGTTCCTCACAGATTGTGGCCAGGACCTGCAATACAAAAGCACTGTAAACAAGATAAAAATGGAGTGGTGTTTTTGATTGCCACCACTAGATAAGCTCAAGTCTAACTTCCATGTTCAGTAGCTTCTTTATAGAGGTGAAAATTGGAAGATTTGAACAAGGAGAATAGACAGAATGCCACAAGAAGATTTGCAATTATCTGGCATTTTTTTTGAGTGTCCATCTCTAACTTTGGTAACATGCTCATGAAAGAGAACAATAAAAAGAGAGAGAGAAAACACAAGTTATTTTCCTAGGCGCACTTAGAAACATAATAATAGTAGAAACGGACATAATTTTGCAATTCAGCCCTTTAGTATATATCCTCTCCATGAGCTTTTTGTATTAGACAAAGGCTCCTATCGTATTAGATAAATGATGGAAAAGAAGAAGATCCAATACAAGGTTTATTAATATCTTGCTAGATTAAAAGATTCAAATATCTTATAATAATATTATAAGATTCAAATATAAAATGACACAATCTCTTATGATAGATTATAAGATTCAAATATAAAATGGCACACATCATAAATATGAACTAGAGTATAAAAGTACTGAGACAATTTGATTCAACTCAATATGATTTCATATGAATTTTATCTTACAAGATCCTGAAGGAAAAAAAAAAGTTCTACCAACTAATAAAAGCAAACTTAATTTATTAAATTAAACAGAATGAGTCCAAAAAAATAAACCTAAAGTAGAAAATAAAAATTAAAGGATGAATCTTTTGTTACAAGATACAAGAGGTAGGAGAGGTGGAATTTCAAGATACAAGAAGAAAATTCTTGTCGCATGGAAATGCAAAGTCAACCACAGCTAAGATGGAATCTATGCTGAATAGTGACTGAAAGAACAAATCTTGTCTATTTTGTCTTCCGTCTTCAACAATATTGATGCCAACAAGACTCATATCATGCTGAATTTTGTATTTTGTTAGACGTGGAGGTAGTGAAATATCTTCTTGCCTATTCCACTTCAATTCCTATAAAAATGAAATAACAATATCTGGAATTTTTTTATGAATATGAAATATGAACCTATATATTTTTCATCTGAAACCTATGTCAATGCTGTGAATTACATATGATATTAACATCTAGCTATCATCATCTACAACCAACTAATGATTTGAAATAGAGAAGAAAATTTGAAGCAGCAAGGGCATCTAATCCAGGGAACCCAAGTAAATAGGCAGCCTGGAGGGCCAACGGTAACATTTTGAATGGAGATATGAAGCATCAATTTATCAAGCATTAAGACTATTATGCAAATATTAGCTTATCAATTGCACAGAAAGACATCACCAGAGAAATTCTAATCGGAAACATCTTAATGGGAGCAAAGGCATTGATAAACTCACCAAAAGGAAATGAGTAATTGAAGGGCGGTACAAAATTAACTTCCGTGGATTAGGTGGCAATGTCTGGTCCCTAATATCTTGGAATAGATTGACTCGATTAATGCCAGTCCCAAAGTGACCACTATCAGTTCCATTCCTCGTTGAGAATGAACCAGAGGGTTCCCACTCCAGGCATTGAAGCATTCTGAAGGTATCTAGAGTCAGCTCTGTAAACTTGACCTGATGAAGCAAGGTCAATTAGTTACTTCCCTTATTTTAAGCATTTGAAGATATTAGCATGATGCTAAGAGGAGATATATCAGGCCCAAAAGAAAATGTAATCAACCTCATTGTGATGATAACTGCACAAAATTGCATCACGTACTACCAAACCCCTCCTAGTGAAGCTAGAAGATATAACAGGAAGAGAGTCAGGATGTGAGTCAAAGAGAAAACTATATCTTAAAGGCCTCATGTTCATAAAAGTTGTATCAGCTTTAAGAAATCTGATTATTTCTTGGACCACATGCTTCCACTCTCTGAACTCTGCTTCCTGCACATAATAATCAAAGAATTAGGTTGAGGTCACCACCTGCAACATATCCACTATTTCCTCCCTCTGCACTATAAACAAACTATAATTTCTCTAGGACTTTGAAAAATGCTTCCCCGTCACGGGCTTAAAGAAACTTCATCAGAGAGTTTAAGATATTCAACGGATTCCTGAGGTAACAATAGTGAATTGTCATGAAAACAAAATGAATGTTCCGCTTAAGAAGGTCCAGATTGCCTTATATCTTATCTATCAATTTTCCATCAAACTAGAACTTTATGGAGATTTTTATTTAGAATATTCAAGTTAATTCAGTAGTGAAACACAATTAAAAATGAAGAAACGATTTCCATTATTCTCAATCGCAACAGACCTGGAAGCTCTTCTTGCACTCATCCACCATCGCCTTGAGCGAACCGACCAACTTGAAGACCATCTCCCGCCGGCCGAGCACAAGGCAGACGATCAGGAATCGGGCGAGAAACCTGAGCTGCTTGTTTGCCAGCGCCGTATCCTGCGCCTGAGCCCCTCCGCCGCCACCATCCCTGAAGTACTCCCGGCTGAAGATGGCCTCGTAGAAGATGTAGGCTTCGGAAAGGTAAGAAGAATCGCCGGTCCGCTGGTATTGCCCGTAGTATAACTGAGCGATCCGGGCAGCAATCTCCCCCACCTCCCATCGTCGAAGCCCGGCTTCCACCAGCTTCTGCCGATGCTCCTGCTGCAGCTTCCACAGCTGGGTGTAGATCTTGAACGCCTTGTGGAAATCCGCGTCGTTGCTGCACGGAACCGAGAGTGATTAAGGGAGGAGGAGGAAAAAGGGGGCCAAAAAGGAGCGGAAAAATTGGGGGTAGTACCGATTGCGACCGAAGTTGGGGAGATCGCGAACCCTAGAGAATTTGCGATCGGCTTTGTCGAGGAGAGACCAGAAGAGCTCGGTGATGGGGATGCTACTCTTATTGCTGGTCTGCGCCATTTCCCAAGGTTGAACGAGATCGAAGGGTTTCGGATTCGAAGGCGGAGAAGGTTTTTAGCTCTAGACTTTAATCAAACTACGAGAACAAAATCCCGATTTTAAAATTCGGGAGATATTTTTTTTTAAAACAAAAGAGAAAATAGAAACAAAGTAGCATTTTCATATAAAATAATTTTATTTGAATTTTTGTGATTTCGCTGGTAAAAATGGCAAAAAATAAAACGTCCCAAATTAAGAGAGCCATTTCCTAAGAAAAAATTAAATGGGGATCCTCTTTCATGATTTTTATTTCAAAATTCCTTAGGTTCAATATTAATGTAACATAGCAGATATAAACCATCGAGTAGCTGTTATGATATGTTCAGGATGAATTTATAATTCAAGATTTTTACTTATAGAAGTTATAACATATAGGGGATCGGATTCTCTGGTTTGTAAAGGTTGATTGAGCCCATACTCTAGCCTTTACATTGGTGGGGGACAATGAGTCCCTACCTGTTAACAAGTGGGAGTCATTGCCTCCCACCAATCCCCTTATCCCGGTCAAGGAGCAAATCAGGACAAGGGGATCAGAGGATCCCATTTCAATATATAAAAACTACTTAATAGCTGCTATAGTGTAAAAGCTACCCAATAATTATTACAATATGTTTAGTGTGAATTTAGGGTTTAAAAATGTAGGATATCTAAATATATCAAAATATTATTTATTAATTTGATTAAAAGATATTTAGATTAAAATAAAACTTTAAAACAATGGCATAAGTTATTTTGATATAATAGTGTTTAGATATCTTAAATTTTAAATCATAAATTCATATTAAACACATTAGAGCAACTTATATATGTTATAGTAGCTATTGAGTGTTGGAGCAATTGATGTCATCCTAGGTTTTGATATTTGAGTAAAGGTATAAGTTAGATAATTGTTGTATTTGATATGTGTATGATACAGATAACAATATAAAGTTCAAGTGTGATCTTGGTAAAGGAAAGTCTAAGTGTGATCTTGGCAAAGGCAAAATCCAAGTGTAGAGATTTGACTGTGTAAGTCCAAGTATGTAGTCTTAGTAACCTAACTTCAAGTATAACTTGGCAAGTGTGAAGTCCCGAAGGTGAGGAGGCTCGTGGCAATGAAAGACCTAACAATAAAGGGCAAGGGCGAATGAAACTCTTGAAGGCAAAACGTGAAGGGTGGGGAAGCATTTAATGGACGCAAGACTGATGGAGGGGACTAGAAGATAAGGTCAAGTTGTACAGGCGAGGACAAGTGCTGAGTGATTGTACTCGGGGTAAAACCCCATGTTTATGGTTTATCGGTCGATTAGTATATGTCATAATCGACTGGTTGTTGAACACCAGCAAACCCGAAGTTGGTTTATGGTTCCAGGGTTACCAGTCAACTGGTCTAGTCACCTGAGCGGTCAACTAGTTCAGTCGACTAGGAGCAAACAAAGTAATTTTGTTTGCTCGGCCCATCTAGATCAGTCGACTAGTATAAAGTCATTGGGTTGTAACGGTCAAATTTCGCAGGGGTCAGGCGACTGGTGACTTTAGCAAGCAACTGGTAGTGGGAAAACAACTCGGGTGTTTTCCCCCAAACTCTATATAATGGAGTTTGGGATAGTTGACCTGGGTGACAAAATTATAGATGGTTAACCACTAATAATTAGAGTCTCCAAAGCTCTCATTGCAATCCAAGATCTTAATCTAGTGTGTGGCGAGGGTTCTTCATTGACAAGAAGGATTGTATTAGTCGGAGTTTCGGGGGATTAATCTATCGACAGATTGAGGGATTGTCCACTTTAATGACACGTCGTGGAACATGAGCATCATCTCTGGATCTCGTTAAACGAAAGTATTAGAGTTTGTTTATCTTCTTCTTGTATTATTGTTTCTAGGGTTAACTTTATACTTATTGTTTTCTATTCCACTGCGCTAACAAGTGTAGAAAAGCGAATAAAGTGGGTGACGGTCTATTAATCTCCTTTAAACAGTGATCAAGGTCCCAACCTCGAGTAACTTCTACACGATATAAATCTTAAATCTTATACTCAAACTAAATACATTGTAATAACTATTGGGTAGTTTTTACACAATATAAATTTTAAATTCACCCTAAATACATTTTAATAATTATTGGATAATTTTTATATGTTATAGTAGTTATCCGTCTTCTGTATGTTATAACAACAAGGCTTAGTTTGGTATACATGATATAATAAGATTGAGTTGATTATGATAGGATTAAAGGTAGGATAAATAATCTCTTGAGATTAAGGGATTATGAATCCTACCTTTAATCATCCATAATCCTACCCTTAATCAATTGATTATTTTTTTTAAAAACAAATATAATCTTATTCTATCGTACATACCAAACGGAGCCTAAGAGTATTAGTCATAGGATAATTTTACATATAAAATAATGACGTTATTTGAATTTTTTTAATAATGAACGTCATTTGTAAAATCTGGGGTCTTTTTTATTTTTGAAAAAATCTCATGATAAATAATAATTATTATATATTTTCTTTATTTTGAAAAAGATAATAACTTTTTTTTTTCTTTTTCTTTTTATTTTTATTTTTAAACAAGACACTTTGCTCTTATCCATAGCAAGAGCATCCATATTAATTATACTAAATATAAAATTTATCTTAAATTTTATATCCGCCACCTTATTTATTCTCTAAATTTAAATTTTATAAATAATATTTATCTAAATGTAAGGAATGAAATTAATTTTTTAAATATTAAAATATTATTTATTTTAAACAATAGGAAAAATGCAGGGAATAAATTGGATAATGAAAGTTAACAGTATGTAAGGAGAGAAAAAAATAATAAAACAAAGTAGAAGAGGAAAGAAAATAATAATAAAAAAAATAATATAAATTTTAAAATAAATAATATAGTACATAAGTAAGAAATGGTTATCTAAATTTAGTTAAGTAAATGATTTAATTTAAAATTTGAAAATATTATAAAGAAACTAATCTCACTCTTATAGCACTTATAAATTATAACTATTATTATGATATGAAGTAGTAAATTTATTTCATATTGTATTAGTCATGACTATAGCTATTAACAATATTATTAGAATAAATAATATAGTGTATAGTAAAAATTAATTATCTAAATTTAATTAAGTAGATGATTTAATTCAAATTTTAAAGATATTATAAAGAAACTAATCCATACTCTTATAACACTTATAAATTATAACTATTATTATAATATGAAGTAGTAAATTTATTTCATATTGTATTAGTCGTGACTATAGCTACTAACAATATTATTAAAGTGATTATATCTAAGTTGGAACGATTTAAATTAATTTAGAGTAATTTGATTTTATATTATATCGTGCATAATTACTTAAACAATTTTGAAATATTTTTTTTTTAAATAAAAATATTTTTGATGAAAGGTGTCCATTGCTCAATATTTTATATTTTATATTGTTTATTAATTTAATTTTATATTTTAAAAAGGAAACGTTTGAGATCGCGTGATTTTAATTACGTGTTGGAGCCATGTAATGGGTGCGGAGCAACGAAAGCATATTACTTTTTCTACTTATATACTTACCCATTTGTTACCCTGTTTTCTCTGCCGACACCTGGCCCTTCGGCGGACCTCCGCAGCCTCTCGCTGCAGCCAAATGGGTGATGAAAGAGGGTAATCGAACTTTCTCGTAAGTCGAAAACTCTAACCGCGCTTTGTTATCATCCAGACTAATCGAAAAATTTGCGATCCAAATTCCAAGCTTTTATACTTCCCAATTCACTCCTCACAAATAGTATAATTACGTCCACACCATGACTGTTAACAAGCACAGATCTTCTTTCTTTTTTATCCGCTTAATGGGTATATGAGTAATTTACTCAACCACCAGATCACAAGCAAACTCGGTAAAAATTAGGTTGAGGTTGCGAGGGAGCGCTGCGATTAACCTTGCTCATGGCGACGGCGACTTCCTTTGCGACTCCGTTCTTCACCGGTGAGTTCCGTTTCTTTTTTCTAGCGTGAGCTTTGCATACTTGATCTCTTCTTAGTCCATTTAGGATTTGTCGGTCCTGACCTGCCAGTATCCGTGACTTCGCTTAATAATCCTTAGAATTTATCTATTTGTCGATAGCGATAGTGCGAGATCGAGAAGGGTTTTCTTTTGGTGGTACTTCGTTTTTGTATACGCCACGAACTTGAATTACGATAACAATATCCATGGGTGCCAACTTTGTTGAAGGATTTTAAGGAAGACTTATGGATTTGAGTTGATTTGTAGGTCAATTTAGCAAGCGGTGGTATTAAGAAATTCGGGATGTTTTATAGTTACTAATTGATGGAATTTTTTGGTATACCTTTGCTTCTGAGATTGATTTTTGCAAAGCGTTTGAATTAGGAAGAACAGAGATTAATTTTAAGGCACACTTTTTGGCTAATTTTTCTCCACCTGTATCGGATGCTTGAGAATTGGACTAACTTGGACAATTTGTATTTAGACTTTAAGATCTAGACTAAGGTATAGTTTTATCCTCAAAAGCAAATATTTAGCTGATGATAATGATGCTACAAGGCTTATAGTGAACTACTATAAACTATGAAGACGACTTGTACTTGTACTGTCTTTGCTAGAATGTGTGAACCATGATTTATGAATCTTTATTTCACAAGAAACCTGCTAGTTTGTTTGATTTTAGTGATGGTGCTGTTCTAATAAGAATCCTTATGAGCAATATCATCCAACAGGCTTTAACATATACACATACCAATGTGTAAATGGACGAAGACAGCCATCATTTATAAGTTTAGCATGTTGAAAGAAGTTTTTTTTTTCCAAATATTTGAGGTGGATGGACTATTCATTTTATCAAGCTTCACTAAAACCCAACATGATAAGAATCCTTATGAGCAATATCATCCAACAGGCTTTAACATATACACGTACCAATGTGTAAATGGATGAAGACAGCCATCATTTACAAGTTTAGCATGTTGAAAGAAGTTTTTTTTCCCCCAAATATTTGAGGTGGATGGACTATTCATTATATCAAACTTCACTAAAACCCAACATGATACATGTTTTTTTTCTTGGTTTGACCTTTTGGAATTAAGTAAAATTTCATAAATTTTCTTTGAATAAATAATATGTGACAATTTACAATTCATCTTCTTGTTCAAAACAACCCTTATGATTGAATTGCCACAGAAAAAATTATTGCATCATAGCTTTTTTTTTTGTTCCTGAACTCTAGCAACATGAATACTCCTCTGGACTTCACAATCAGGTCCTTCAAACATAATTTAAGTTCTTTAGCCTACATTGAGCTCAAAATAAATAACACAAATACCCAAGAATTATCTAAGAGTTGGTAAGAATGTTGGATATACTACAAGTTTGTTGCAAGTACATCCAGACTTAACACATTTGATGCCTATCAGCTGCATGCATTAACTTAATTGGGAATGTATGAAATTTTCTACCAATGATTTAAAGTTCAGTTGATACTGTGGCATGTACCAATCTGATATGTTGCGAAAACATGAACCAACGTTTGATGTGTTTGATAATGCTCCAATTTTCTTAGGTCTTCTCATTTCTTTCTCATATACTGTTGCAAAGTGGGTGTTATAAACTCATCCCTTTTCCCTGATTTGTGTCCATCTATGTCTCTAAAGGTCAGTTTACTTGGATGAAAGATGTAGGGAAAAGAGGGGAAGGTACACAAAATTCCATATGGAGCTCTATCATTTATGTGCATTTTTTGCCACTTTCTATCCTCTCCCTGATTTCTTCTATCCAAGTAACCAATTCCTTAGTGAAAGAGAGGATGATCGCGTCGATGAAGGTGAGGGTATATGCTACCTGCACTTGTCAGCTTTTGCTAGGCTGTCTAGTGGATAAGGGAGGGATACCTAACGAGGGAAATAATTTAATTTTTTCACTAAATAGTTAATGGGGTGACAATGACATTTTACTATGTCTTCTCTCCATTCCATATCTCTCTTTTTTCTTTGCTCCTTCTTCTCGCCCTATTTTCTGACAGAGGTGACATTGATGGATGTATTCACTGAAGGTGGATGGGTGTGAATGAAGGCATAGAGCAAGCTACTCCTTTTCCTCTTAGTCAATGTCAAACAATAATATGTTGGTTAGTACCGGTACAATACTAGTTTGACTGCTGACTGTTACAGGGCACTGACTGGTATTCAACCTTGCTTCCTAGAAGCAAAACCATTAAGTAATTATGTACTATTATTGGCTTGACATATTTGTTTTTATATCAATTAGCTTGCTTTGTTTTTTAGCCAACCAAACACAGATTTATCAGTTCTTCATTTTTTTAACCTCCAACTTGTTTTATACTCTTTGTTTTTTTTCCGTTGCCTTCTATTTGTTCTCTCAACTAAATAGTATTTGATAGCCAAGACAAACTATTGAGCTCCTTACTCTCTAAGGCAAGTTTGGATTCTATCCATCTTAATACTACTCTCACATCAATCATTTTAATGATCGTTATGATTTTCTTTTTTCCATTTTGACTGGCGTTTATTTTTTGTTACTTTGATTTATTTGACTATTCTCTTTGTTCTTATGAATAATTAAATTAATTAGCTAAATTAACTTATGATCTTGTTAGTGCTTCCGTAGTCCACGCAACAAGATCTATTCCACTGTCCCACACCGACCTTCATTTTGTCAGTTTTTGCCATCCAATTGCTTCCAAAAGTATGGTTCCTCTTAACTATTTGATTAAGTGCTTTAATTGCTAGCATTGGTGCTTACTTCTATATGTTTCTCTTTTCTTCGAGTTCCTTAATATTCAGCTTCATTATTCTATAAATGAGATATAGTCTGGTTTTGCTTCCTACGCCAATTTGAACTCAGGTACCTTATAATGGGCCTCATTGTAAGAGACAACCATGACCGGTTAAAATCATAGTTGTGAAATCTGGATTTGATCATCGATTCGACAAAAAAAGGACCTGGGTTGATGGGTTCTAATCTTGTCCAGTTCTCCAAATGAATCGTTTGTGCAACCAAACCATCCAAAAATTGGTTGAACCAATAGTTTTTGTCAAATCGAGAGAACTGTCATTTTGTAGAAATTCAACCAATTTTGTTATTCTTCCAACAATTCTCAAAATACCCATTTTGATACTCTAATATTAGATATAAGTAAAGATGTCTTTCGACATTTTGACATGCCAATAATCAATAATATAAAAAAATCCAAAACCCCTAGCTATTCTCTTGAGTACTATAGTATCTATAATATTAGATAACTAGAGATGTCTTTTTATCAATACTTATTTTGTAGGTTCTAGTAAATTAGATATGTTCAGTAAATTTGGACCAATGTTACTAGTTAGCTTGTTTGAGTGAGTTCTTTGTTTGATATGCAATTTGACCAGTTGATCAGAGATTTTCAGGTACGCTTTCCACTGTGGTTTTAACAACTATGATTAGAAGTATAGGGTAGTTGAGCTTTGTGTGTATTCTAAGAACCTTACCTAGAAGAGGATTTGTTTCCAGTAAACATCTATAGCTTTACTGAGCATTTTACTTATGGCTAATTCCTTGTATAAATTGCTTTTTCACGATCCTTTTTTATGTCAAAGTTCTCCATATTCATTGCAACTTATAACTTTCATTTATTCAAATTTGTATAATTTTGTTCAGATAATCTACAAGGCAGTAGAAATTGTGAAAACACATTGATATCTCTAATTAGATAAGTTTCTTCTAGGATATAGACATTTGAGATTCTATATGAGGATTTGTTTTGGTTAGCTGTTAATTGATTAGGTATGTTCCCCCATTTGGGTTTGACCGCTAATCTGGGAGGTTTGGCATGCTAAAAATCACTCTTTTTTGTTGTTCTTCTTTAGGTGGTTTACAGAGTAAGAAGGTCAAATCTTTAATTGCTCATCAAACTCAGTTGGCTCTTCCACAGAAGTCAAAGTTGTTACAATCCTGCCGTAGTTTGTCTGTATGTGCTAAGTACAGGTAAATCATATTCATTGTTAATGATATATTTTATCATTGGTCTTGGTAGCACCACTAGTCATGGTTTTCTTGGTTGCTAAAGAAAGTGTAGTTATTTTTTTGCATTTCCAATTATCAATAGCTTACCCTCTTCTGGCATTCTCCTTTCTCATAAACTTTACTTGACTACAAAATAAATTAGATGCTTGGTCTAACTTGGTTCACAAAATGAATGTTTATTGCTTCTGCTTCCCAAAGATGCATGTTTTTTTATTTTCGCCTTTATGTTAATGTCATCTTATTTCCTTTCTATTCAGCGATGATTCTGGACGTGGAGGCGGTGATTTTATTGCTGGGTTTCTTTTGGGAGGAGCGATCTTTGGAACTCTGGCTTATGTATTTGCTCCACAGGTGATTTAACGAACGTTGCCTATTAGATCTGTGAAAGCTAACTAACTAGTGTTCTGCGATATTCTGCATCAAGTTGGTTAGCTGGAATTTCTTGTACATATTTCACTTAAGTAGAACTAAGCAAAATGATTCTACAACTTACCGATGTTTATTTGTTTAATGATTTATCTTCCTTAATCCCCAATTCATTCAGTTCACTCTGAATTGTGCCTGTTTTGACTTTCCAGATAAGGAGGTCACTTCTCAACGAAGATGAGCATGGGTTTCGGAAGGCCAGGCGGCCGATTTATTACGAAGAAGGTTTAGGCTTAGAGGTGACAACTAACTCCGACTATCTTGTATTGCCTTTTCATTGATATGTAGAAGTAACATAAAGTGTCAAATGCAATACCAGGAAACTCGGCAAACACTGAACGCGAAGATAAAGCAACTGAACAATGCCATCGACAATGTTGCATCCCGGTTAAGAGGTGGGGGGAAGGTGGCCGAACCTGCGGAAGCCGATTCTGAGTTTGAAGCTTCGGTGTAAGCTTGTTTATCCCTACACAAAGTCCTATCGACCGAAAAGATGTAGTATCATAAAGCCATTCAGTTTCTCATGGCAATTTGTTTTCGAATTTACAAATTGCATATTGCGTTTCAGCCAGGGCATTACTTTTGATGTTTGCTTGCATTGCAATTTGTTTTAAACGAGGAAAACAAACCTGCCTAATTGTAAGAAGTGAGCATAATTGAGGCAACCATCGAAAGAACGTCGATTTTGTTCAACTGAAATTGTTAAAAGAAAGAAATTTTTATATCAGTTACGATTTTATAACATAGGTTTGTTTTGTTGACATTTTAAATTTGATAGGTATGACATAATAAAGTGGAACAAAGGCAACTGTGGAGTGGAGTGGATGTTTATATATAATGATGAATCAAGTAATACTAAATTTGGGGTAATTGATTTGATTTTATAGAAGTTTTTCTTGATAGGGAAGTGTTCGTGATAAATAGTCTAGAAGTTCGGTATTTTGTAATTACCTATCTTATTTAGATAATTTCTTTTAATAAACACATCATAGTTGAGAATCAAAATACTCTTCAATAAAATCTAAAGAGAGAAGTTTATTTCTAGGTAGGAAAATTTTTATTGGACTAAATTGACTATTTCAGATTCAATTCAATGTTATCTGATTAATTTTTTTTATTTTTATTTTTTTTATAAGAGAAGCTCATTTAATGATTTAAAAAAAAGTTGTTTTTATATATGTTTAATAAGCAAATTTGAATATATAACTTTGGTGTTTATTTCTTCCATATTTTAAGTCCTAGCATAATTACACAACAAAAAAAGTATAAAATAAACATCGTTCTAAAACATCAGCGAAGGGATTTCAAAAATTGCCTTCCATATGCCATATCTCGTCGTCATCGTAAGGGACCCACCTGGCTATTAGCAAAGCGGTACCCAGAAAAATTTTCTTCTGCATGCGTAGCTTCTAGTGTTGGGTCCCAGAAGCATCAGAACTTTAGTCAGGTTGGGTACCCATAAAACTAGTGCAAAAAGACACCGTTCAGATCTTCTGTCTCTATTTCTCTGTCCCATATTGCATTGGCGATCGGACGCCTCAGGTTAATCTGAACTGGAAAAGACAACCCCGCCCATCCTGCGGATTCTTTGCCGTCAGGTTGGGTTGGATTGGGTGACCGTCTTTTTGAGATGTAATCTGAACCATTTAATCAACAATGAAACATAGGGACAGTGGATCTGAACAACCCCGCCCATCTTGCGGATTTGCCGTATATTAACGATCGAGCAGCCCTCATGCGATTACGCTAGCAAGGGATCGATCTACCGCCGCGTGTCTCAATCCCATGGAACGAATCTCTGACAACGCAGCTGAAAATCTGCAGTTTGCTCTGAAATTACTTAAATACCACGTGAGCATTTTTGTACCGAAGCACAACTACTGTAATTTCAGTGAAAGTGAGGGGCCTTGTCCGATAGGTATATCCGATCAGCTTCTCGGTGACGCGATCATAAAAGGTAAAGCTCCTCCTGGTTCGCGTCCCCTTCCCCGAAAAAAAGCTTCCTTGGTGCTTGCTCCCGAAGCCAAAACCCTAGAGCTATTACAGAGGTCAAGGACGCGGATTTTCTACTGTTCTTTCGATCGCTTGGTTTCCTCTTCATATCTGATAGATTTGACGAGTAAAAGCTCTTAATTTCGTTTGGAAGATCGGTGCTCTTAGCTGATAGCAGGAAAAAGGAGATCGAGTGATGACGGCGATTGCGCTGAAGTCTTTGCCCCTGGGGTTTCGGTTCCACCCCAAGGACGAGGAGCTCGTGAACCACTACCTCAAGAACAAGATGACAGGCAGGATCAAGTCCGAGGTGGAGGTCATCCCGGAGATTGATGTCTGCAAGTGCGAGCCGTGGGAACTTCCTGGTACTCCAATTTTGTATTATTCGTGTCTGGGAGTGCATTTGTTTGATAGAAATGCGATTTGATGTGTTTTTTTGGTTGATTTTGGTGGGTGGCGTAGAAAAATCCTTGATCAAGTCGGAGGATCCTGAATGGTTCTTCTTTGCGCCGAAGGATCGGAAGTATCCGAGTGGTCACAGGTCCAACCGCGCGACCAAGCACGGATACTGGAAGGCTACTGGGAGGGACCGAGTGATACGGTCTTCTGGGGGAAAGGGTTCGGTCATCGGCATGAAAAAGACGCTGGTTTTCCACAAAGGACGAGCTCCCAAGGGCGTCCGGACTTACTGGATTATGCATGAGTACCGCACCACCGAGCCGGAATTTGAGTCTGGTGATAAGGTATGCTGGTGCTCTGCCATTTTCATTCTTGTCCTTGTTTCTTCCGCTCCTATTTAAATTGCAGCATATTATCTGAAGTAATTCTTGTTCTGATATTAGCTACAAAATGGAGGTAAACTTGTTGCAACTTGCAAGTGGTTAATCTCCATTTTGACCATGAATATCTGTTCTACGATAGTTGGACTTTCTATTTTGAATTCCTTCAGATTTTTTTGTTGCTAACATTGTTTTTTTTCCCCTTCATATGTTAAGTGTATAATGTTCTTTTTGACAGGGTAGTTATGTTCTTTATCGCTTATTTAACAAAAAGCCTGAGGACAAAAGTCCCAGCTCCAACACTGAAGACATGGAGATCCATGATTTTTCTCCTGATGGAATGCAGAACGGTAGAGATGGTGTAGAGGTAATTGAAATTCATTCAAACCATGAATCTCCATCGTCTGACTTGCAAGAAGAGCCAATACCAGATCCTGGTTCAGTTCAAAAGCAGCTTGCTGGCATTGAGATGTGGTTGGCTGACAAAGGTGGCTGTTCTACTAGGGCCCCTGTAAGACCAGAGACAGATCATTGTAATATGATTTTGCCTGAGGAAGAGACTATATTGGGAGGAAAGGTGAGGCTGAATTGCCTATACAAGATTTTCTCTTTCCTTGTTTTACCTTGTTTGTTTTGATGTGAACACAAAATTGCAGGCTGACTCTCTCCAAAATGTTTTCTCTGGACTTTGTGATGGAGTGGATGAACAAATAGGCCATGGCTTTTCCAATTTCAGTTCTCCAATGCTGCAATTCTCAGAAAATCCTTCCATAAGTGACATGAACCAGGAATTCCGTATAGGATCCAATCTATTTGATAACGATGATGACTACCTGGATGCATTCTTGAGCTCAGTACTCGAGTCAGATGATTGTTCTTCTGCTGCATTTCCCAAAGACTCACACACTGACTGTTTAGTGAAAGATTCAGCATCTTGCAAGGATAGCGGATCAAACAGTGAAATAGAGATTGAACCATATTTAACTCAGGTAGCATTCATTATAGTTCAATCAATTACTAAGAACAAATTGTGTGTGAGCTTTCTCATTTGTTTTTTCCCCCTATAATTTAGGGTGCTACTTCTCAGTGGTTTCATGGGTCATCTCTTGGGCCAAATGATGTATTGCGGATGGATGGTTCTTCTGTATATCCTGAATCAACAACTCAGTTAAGCACCCTTTATGAAACTAATCTGTTTCTTTATGACACTACTGGACCAGATGTGTATTCAGTTGACACCAGTGCAGAATCCCTTGACGATCTGTTCAATAACATTGAGGACTCCAATAATCTGAGTAAATTATCTGGTACTATAGAAGATGTTGAGACGCCTGGAATCAAGATCAGGAGTCGTCTGCCACCTCATCCTGAACCAAACTCGAGCAATTCATTCATAAAGCAGGGCATAGCAGGAAGAAGGCTCTGTCTGCAAGCTTCCATCAGGAATGCACAACCTACTGGTGTTGATGATGCTGAAAGTAGAATTGATGACGAAGATAAGAAATCAACTCCAAAAGCAACACAAACTTTGTGTGGTAGCATTGAAGAATCTTCTTCTGATAAGAGTATAACAGATAAATTTGATGAGAGTTTTGAGACTGGAATCAAGGTAATAGCTCGACAAGTTGAACATTCTCCAAACCCAATTCCTCCACAGGATAAGGTTTCAAGATGGAAGTTTGAGCTGCAATCAGCTTCTGATAGTGAATCACATAGAGATAACAATAAAGACGAAGTGGAAAATATAGAGGCGAGAAATTTTTATTCATTTATCGTTATATTATTTTGAGCTTATCATATTGAATGATGTTTTTCCCTCCTTTTGGCAGCAAGGAGAGCATTTGGTTGATAAAATATCTGAAGCCAAGGAGAATGCTTTGCCTACTTTTCTCCAGGAGCTTTCTATTCACGGTAAAGAATTATCATTCTTTCTGTTAAGTTTGCTTAATCAGTAGGGCATAGGCTCCACTGACTGGCTGTTTTTTTTACTGGTAGATGCAGATGAAACAGCTAGTTCTTCAAGCAGCTATCAACAACCTGAATCTATGCTGAGGTTTAGGAAAAAATCACCAAATGAAGTTGGCAATTCAGTAAAGCAGTCTTCAAGCTCAATGCGTTCGACAAATCATTCAGCCTTTGCTCATGCAATCTATCTGGTTCTCTCAGTGGTGGTCTTGCTACTTGGTTTGCAGATTTATAGTTTAATGAACTCCACTGTTGAGTAGCTATTTAGTAGCTCTATGTTATTTTCCTTTTTTTTGTCGTGATGATACATGAGGGTTTGCATGCTAGCTTTATTTATCTCTCTTTATTTTTCTTTTTATTTTTGTTGGCTAAATCATGTTTAGCCTTCAATGGCATGTAATTTGCATCTTCTATTTTGTAAAATATATGTTTTTTATTGTCTCCTCATACTAATGGTCTCATATGTCATTCGGTTTAATATAAAATCATTATATAAGGTAAAAGATTAAATACACTTCAAAAGATTTAAATTATTTAATATACAAATTATTAATAGTTTAATTATTTTAATAATTTAAATTAGATAACTCCAAAGTTGTATTGACATAGATCATTCTGCAAATGAAAATAAAAATTTGTTTTTATGAGGTTAAGATACAAACTATTTCATCAGAAACTATCTAACATTCACTTACAGTAACATTGACTATTATATAAGATGAGGTTATGGAGATGGCGAATCAACTATTCCACATGAATGCTAATAAGGTTTAAGTGGAAAAAAAGCTGTGGAAACCAAGTGAATTAAGCCGATACTGCTACTGGTGCCGGAGGAACCTTGTTTTCGATTGGAATCTCCACAAACTCTGAAAGAATTGCTCTGAATTCATCACCACTCATTGTTTCCTTCTCCTGTAGAACATCAACTATCTTGTCCATTGCTTCGCGGTGGTTCCTTATATGACCAAGAGCAATCTCATAAGCACTGTCTGAAATCCTCTTCACCGCGGCATCTATGTCTTCAGCGAGTTTCTCAGACATGGAGTTTCTAGCCATCATTCTCATGATAACGTCACCGCTTTGTGCTGATGAATCCATCAGTGACCATGGACCAATTTCAGACATTCCAAATGCTACCACCATCTGCCATTGAGGAGATAGAAGTGTTACTTATGGACCGCGAAAGTTTAGACATGGTTGATGATAACTCATACCTTTACACATCAAATAACTTGGGTGTTTAGTTCTTGGTTTTCTTTTGGTCAAGAGAAAAACAATGGTAGCAAAGCAAATGGGAGATAGTTCGATTTTATGCGATGTTGTATCACTAACCTGTTTGGCTAAGCCAGTAATCTGCTGCAGGTCACCAGCTGCGCCAGTGGTCACCTCAGTATCCCCAAAGATCACCTCCTCAGCAGCTCTACCTCCAAGACCACCGACGATCCTTGCAAAAAGTTGTTGCTTCGAGATTAAAGTAGGATCATCCATAGGGATGAACCATGTCAGTCCCCGGGCTTGACCCCGTGGAATTAGAGTGACCTTTTGTACTGGATCATGTCCCGGAGTAAGAGTTCTGAAATTTTGATAAGGTCAATTAGATTAAAGCTAATCAAACATGTGTCAAAGAAGAGAATTGTGTGCTAATCTAATCCAACATAAGCTACTCCATTCAACTGACTGTTCATAGAAGTTTCATTAAGGGCTGCTCATGGCTCAACATCAAAAGTGTGTACCTTACAATCCCTGATACTAATTAGGTTTAGAAGCTTACTATTAGGTAGCCATGTTGGAAAGAAAATAAAAAAAAGGAAGCATCCACACAGAGATCGAGAATATCTAACTTTTCATTCTATGTAATTCTAGCCTTGTGAGATATCCCTTGTGGAAAAAACCTCGTGGCTTAATGTTATGCTTCGTTTTTTCTTACCAAGCACAGAATTCAATTTCATCTATGTTGACAAGATGAAAGAAAATGGTTATGTCATAATACAAAGAACTTTGCTGATATTTCTCTCTTGAGGTACTCTTAAATCAAGTTCAAGAATCTGATTTTCTTAAAGGACTTTTTGAGAACATTTGGATCGTTACTATCCCTATGGAGAAGCTTCATTAACTAGATTTAGGATGCCACATGCAAATAGGAAAGAAAAAGAACATACTACTTGCATAAAAGTGGGCTACAAATTTACTTCAACTAGGCATTTTTGATGATAAATTAATAAAGGATTACGATTGACAATTATGGTAAAATGAAGTATCGAATATTCTCACCCGCATATTGCATGGCCAACTTCATGATAAGCAACCAGGCTCTTGCTTTTACCATCTGTCATTACTGTTCCTTCCATTCCAGCTACAATCCTATCAATTGAATCATCTATCTCTTTTGAAGATATTGCTGTCTTACCTCGGCGCCCAGCAAGAATAGCTGCTTCATTCAAAAGATTGGCAAGGTCTGCTCCACTGAAACCAGGAGTTCTCATTGCTATAACATCAAGTGAAACATCACTCTCAAATTTTTTGTTGCTTCCATGCACCTTCAGTATTTCTGTTCGTCCCCGAACATCTGGAACGTCTACTGTCACCTGCGAATCATAGTTACAATTTTACAGTTATTAAACTCAGACTCAACAGATATTGAAATGTCAAAACATTATCTAATGGTAGATGCACAAGCCAGTGATTTCTTAATTTCTTGATTTTTTAGATGTATTATCAAAATTAAGACAACACGCACACCTGTCTGTCAAATCTCCCAGGCCGAAGCAAAGCGGAATCTAGAATGTCGGCACGGTTGGTTGCTGCGATTACAATTATACCAGTATTACCTTCAAAGCCATCCATCTCTGTCAAAAGTTGATTGAGAGTTTGTTCTCTTTCATCATTTCCTCCTCCAATTCCTGTTCCTCTTTGTCTTCCAACAGCATCAATCTCATCCACAAACACAATGCAAGGAGCATTCTCTTTTGCCTTCTTGAAAAGATCACGCACTCGGGAAGCACCAACACCAACAAACATTTCAACAAATTCAGACCCTGAAATTGAAAAGAATGGGACACCTGCTTCACCAGCAATTGCCTTTGCGAGCAAAGTCTTTCCGGTCCCAGGGGGACCAACAAGAAGAACGCCTTTAGGAATGCGAGCACCAACTGCAGTAAACCTTTCAGGCTTTTTCAAGAACTCAACTACTTCCATGAAGTCCTGCTTTGCTTCATCAACTCCAGCAACATCATCAAAAGTGACCCCTGTATTGGGTTCCATCTGGAACTTAGCCCTCGATTGACCAATGCCAAGGGGAAAGCCAGGCCCCCCGGGGCCCCCAAGCCCACCAGATGACCGTCTTGACAGAAGAAACAAGCCTCCTATAAGGATAAGTGGGAAAGCTAAGTTTCCAATCAAGTTGAACAAAAGAGATCCAGAATCTTCCTGGGCATTATGCGCAGCAAAATCAATATTCTTTTCTCTCAACTTCTGGAGAAGCTCCTGACTGAGCCCTGGAAGTTGCACACGGACTCTCTGGACCCTGTTACCTAGCTCAGGAGAAATAGCCTCCACAATGGCGATTGTTCCGTTCTCAAACAAATCTACTTTTGTCACCCTATCCTTGTCTAAATACTCTAAGAACCTCGAATATGACATTCTTGAAGAAGAAACACCTTGCTCATCAGCATTAGCTTTCCTTGCACCAGCTATGGCAGGAACGCCTAATCCAACACTTCCAAGTAGCAACTTAAGGACCCCTCTTCTCTGTTCATGCTGCTTTCGGTCCAAAGAGGCAGAAACTGAGATTGGACGAGACACAAAGGCGAGGGAAGGAAGACTCGCTGAATATGTTAGACGGTTTCCAAAAATCTCTTTAGTCAATATTGGTCTTGAAGTAAGGCATGCAGATGAAGTTGCCATTAAGTACTCTGAACGTCAAGAAATATGGATAAAGTGAAAATGATGATAATTTAAAGCAACATAAAGAGCTCTATCAAGTTTAAGTAAGCAGAAACATATACCAGTAAGAATGGGAACATAGTCACTACTCATAAGGAATCTATAGGAAAGAAAAAAAATATGTTCTCACTTAAGCTCTAAATTTACTACAAATCTGGTATGCAACTACTTTGTTGTGTCAAGATTTCAACTAAGCTAAACATCAATATATATGAATCTTACAGTCAAAATATATACAGATATATATAAGACCCTCAAAATATGGTCTATACACATTGGAGAATTGATCAACCAGAGTTATATAATTGTATGAAATACAGCCAGGTTCACATATGACCAAGTTCCATCCAATATGATCCAACAGAAGGATACATATATAATGCTCTAAGATGTATCAGACTCTAAACCTTATTCACCAAGAGTTTCTCAACTCTTTAGGTCTGACTAGTCTAACCAACACACATTCATGGTAACACAACATCACATCATAAAAGTTATTATTTCTTAAAAGAATATATTTTGAAGAATCTCGAAGATACTGCTCTTTCAGTTCTGTTTTTGACCAACTATGGCCATGGTTTAGCTAATATGGATTGTAGGGTATACAAAACCACTTTACCTGACTAATCCAGTCTGGCCTCAAACAGATCTGAAGCACCGCACTAACAGTAAATATTTTAGATGTCTTGGTGTAGTCACTGATCACATTAGTTAAAAAGATACAAGCTTACTAAAATACCCAACGGAGAACATAATTCTACCAAATTGTGAACTTTCCCTTATATTCTGCCTCGAGTTGAACTAAATCCTAAAGTTAGCTAACCCCTAACAAATTCTCAACACTAGTCCCACCTTTTCTTTTTCTCCCAACTTAATGTTATTTGCGCAATACTATCAAAGTAGAACTAAATCAGTAAAAGAAAAGGCATTAGCCTAAGAAATGCGGGTGATGGTCAACATACATATTTGCAAGGAATTTTTCTTAGTTTTTCAGTGAAGCATCAAATCTCTGTACATTTAAGCCCTATATCTATCAAACCTATTTCCCCTTCCATTCCTAACTACAACATGAGAAAAAAAGAACACACCGCGAGCATATTGCAGAGGTCCAGAAACCAAACTGAATTCCAGGCTTTTACTTCGGTAGGCATAAAAAAAAACCTGGTATAGCTCTTCAAAACCTAATTACCACGTCATAAAAATATTCCCTTGAATGCAGATGATTTATCCGAAAACTTCACTCCAGAAAATATCTATTCCACAACGAACAACAGCTAACTAAACAAGAGGAAAGATCCGAAATTGAACCTCCTGAACCTAGAAATTCAAGGCTTATCGTCCACTCGCACTGACTCCTTGTGAGAAAGGAAAAAAAACAAATATCAACAGCACAATCCATTCATCATCAGCGATACATCTCTCCCACCCTAAAAAACACATTTTTGGGGGGAGGAAAGGACATAAGTGAGAGAAAGATCTTACCGAATTCGATGCGCTGAGAAGGGAAATCTTGGAGCTCCGCTTGGCGAGGAATCAAATCTCCCGAGTGGGATTTAAGTAGAAGGAGAGGAGACTGCGAAAGGGAGATTTTTTTTTTCCTTCTCCAAAGCGGAAGGAGGAGAGGGACTTCGCTATCGGCTATCGCTGTGATTGGTGCTACGTGGCCGCGGCCACGGCCACGATAAATCGAATTCCACGTTTGTTCTCTGTCACATAAAATTAATTTGCGTGTGTATTTATCTTAGTCTTTTTTTTTCAAATATTTCTGAAATAATAACAAAAAATTGAAAAAAATATAAAAGGAAAATTAAATTTTATCAAAATAACATTTCATTTATAATTTAATACCTAAATTATTTATTTATTCTCCATGTTAAAATAAAAGACACTAGATTTTTATGAATATCTATATATTTTTAAAATCACTTCTATATAGAAAACAGAAATTGAATATCTATCTTTTATTTTTTAAATCACTAATATTTTTAAATAAAAATTTACCCTTTTTTTTTAAAACTGCATTTGTCCATTAAAATATATATTTTTTCCATTTATCAAATTGAACCGGCTCGCATCCCATGCAACAGCGTCCATTGGGCCGGCGAAGACCGTTGCGGCCCAATCAACGCTTTCCCAATTGCCGCGTCGTGGACTCGTGGGCGAGTAAACGCAGGCCATCGTCGACACCAGCGAGGAAGAGAGGGAAAGCGAAGAACCCTCTTGGCATCGACCGCTTCCCAGTAGAACGTTTCTCTTTTCTCTCTATCGTTACCGCCAAGGTATCCTTATTTGTTAGGTCGTAAGATTCTCTTATTTGTATGTATTTGGGTTCATTTTTGGACTTTTTGATAGTGTTAATGTTGATGTGCTTTTACCTGTCGAAATGACGAGAGGCTTTGAAATACGCGGATGAGAAATATAGAAATCTCAGTGCAATTTATCGGCACAAGCATCAAGATCGTTTTTTTTATTCCCGTCAATCCGCACCTTATAACTCGATGTTTCATGTTTGGGGTGTCTATGAAGGCACGATTATATAATTGTGATATTTGGTGAAAACTACATCATCTCGTATTAAAGTTTGGTTTGGTGGTTACAATATATGGATGAACTTCTGGCTATATGGATGAGAAAATAAGTCAGATAGTTTAGATCTTTACTATTCATTGCTATCTTTGTTCAGGGAAAATTTTCGAAAGTTCCTGGCTTTGTCATTTCTTACTTTCGCTTTGTCTACTGGTGACTGAGAAGGTTTAACCTTTTAGCAGTGCTTCTTTTGCAGATCCCAGAAGCTGCTAAAATGAATTGGAGGTTTCCAATTTTTGGGTGAGCAGTTATCCGTATGACTCAAATCTGTTATACAATGAAATCATACTCTTAATCTATGCGCAAACTATTTACCGATTTTAGGAACTTGTTCCAACTAATGAATTCAATAGTCTTAGATAGTCAATCAAATTTATATGCTTTTGTATGGTCTGGTAAATTTTATACGGTTGCTATTAGTGTTAGAGGGAGAAAACATATCTTTGTAATTACCATCTTTCCACAGAATAGTCAATAGACACCCAATTCTATTAGCTTAGACTGCATCAGTAACTTTGTTTGAGATTTGGCTCCAATTTCAGTATGACATTCATAATAAGCCATAGTTACTGGTTAACCCATTAGACTTCCTGCTCTTAAACAATTAAATTTGTATTTTCTTTTTGGTACTTGTTTCTATGTTCTGTTGTGTTTTTTAATCACATATTTGGATGCACAACATCACAACTAGCAAATTAGTGGTTGCTAATAACACTGAAATATTTTGTTTCCTTCATTCCCTCATGTTCATTAGTCATTTTTTCGTGTACAGCAATAATCTGGCTATTGGGTGGAATGTGCAGTATTGATGTCTCAATTTAATCCTCTTTCGTTGTGGTACTATGTTAAAATAGTGGTTTAAAACAAAACAGAAGTTTACCTAGAAGCCAAATTATTATTGTCTTCTTAATGTTGGAAGCATAAGCATATAGCAATAATCACTTTTTTCTGCACCCGAATTGGTGAAATATAGAGCATAGTGAGGAAACTGACTTGTGTAGCTTCTGTATTATGCTGTGAGGATGTTACTGTTAGAGGTACAATCTTAAGGCATTTCATTACAAAGAAACAATCAAATTATCCTATCTTCATAATTATCTTGGAATATATCTAGTCTTCTAATTTTCTTTTGTTGTTTAATAAATCATCTGTAAACATCTATATAAAGAGGAATCTACTTTGTAATTTATTTAATCCAGAAATAAAAATCTTTGCTTTCCATTTAAGATTGTGCTAAAGCTAAATCTTTCTTAAGGTTTGGTTATCTTGATTAATATCCTTAGGGGAAGGCTTTAAGTTGGATGTGATAGTGGCCTTCCTTGGCCCACTCCGCCATTGCATAACACTAGTTTTCGCTCATCTCTCTGTCTAAAATTGGAATTTTGTTTACAAACAAAAGATCTTCAACTTCCTTGTGCGTCCGTTGTTGTGTTGCCAACCTACATCACTAACCACCAAACTCTTCCTTTGCCTCCATCCAATTTGCTTGTGACTCGCTGCCTGTTGCGCTTCTCATAGCCTACTGCTTAAAATCTGCCATCTATTCTACCTATCATAATTGACTCTTGCTTCAACTCCAGCTTCTCTTAAATTTGCTGAAAATCTATTGTCTACTCAGTTTTCATAGCTGGCTCTTGATGTGGCTCCTGCTTTCCTTAAATTTGTCTAAGAATCTCCATGAAATTGGTGGTCTGCTCTGCCTATAAAATCCAGCTCTTGCTCTAGCTCTCGCTTTCTGAAAATTTTCTTGTATTTTTTTTTTTTTTTGCTTTGCCTTCTTCACCTATCAAAGCTGTATCCACCATCTGCATTCCTAGTTAACCAATATCTCTCTCTTCTCTTGAGACGTAAGCTTTTTCGTCATCCTCTAAGCAGAGCTACTCAGTTCCAAAGTCAAATATTCCCAGATCGAGTTTGAGGGGATGTAAAGGTACAAGTTTCAAGGCAATTCATTCAAAAGAAAAGATCAATAGTTGTACTTTATCTCTTATGCGTTTCTAGTTCACACTGTATATAATCTGGATGAAATAGTTTTTGACTTCAAACCTTTTGGAAGGGAAAGAAAACCACCTAGCAACTGTTCGATTTACTCACTCTAATTATTGTCTTAAGGTATTAGAATAGCTCTGTTCAACTATCGTTCTGAATGATATATAGTTTTTCACTTGAAACCTTTTGGAAGGAAAAGAAAACCACCTAGCAGCTGCTTGATTAAGTCACTCTAAGTTATTGTCTTATAGTTTCTGTTCAAACTGTAGCTGTTTCTGTATACAAATGTCAACACATAGGTGATTGTATGGTTGGTTATTAGTTTTTAGAAGTTCGATGCCAGATTGTTATTTCATATTTAAGAATTTACTATATCTAATGTGTCTATCATTTTTATTCATTCATAGAAAAGATTATTTTAGTATGATGATTTTGTTCTTGAAGTTTGCTGAATTTGTTTGCAGGGGTGCTTCACAAGCACCTCCTCAGTCAAATTTCCCAGAAATTCCTTGGAATTCTTCACAACCTTCAACTCCAAGCAATTCGTCTGGTGGCAGCGCTCATGAAAGGACCACTGTTCATCTTCAGTCATCACCACATGGGCAACCCTCACCTACTGAGGCCGCTGGAATAATTTCTCATTTGAAGAATAAAAGGTGCTCATGGATTTTTTTTACCACTATTTAACGCATTATCTCAATAATGGTATGTTAGATTATATAGTTCACAATTTAGAGTTCAGTCTCACAATAATCTTTCATGGGGTATTTTTTCTATTAGTCATCATTATATGCTAATGAATACTTCCACAAAGTGTTTATTTTGGAATCTGAAATGTTTTATGATATGGAGTCTGAAGTGTTTTGTTGTGACGACTGTATTGCTCTATTGGTTGTAGTTATGTTATCGAGTAGTCAGTTTATGAATCTGTTGTAAGAGGGAGACAAAGCAGAATTGTCTCTATATGCTCTTTTCTCTCAATTATTTTTATGTTCATTGGAATCTTGATGGCAAATTTGACATGGAAAAATCCATCCCATGTGAAGAAGGTGACTTGTAGCCGTGATGTCACCTGATGTCTGGTACCACCATCTTCAGAGTGTGGTGTGTTTCAAGTCTCCTATGATATGCACTTGCTTTTGTTCTCCCTGTCTGCACATCTTATTTTGTCAAACGACCTTCACAACTTCCTACCACCTTATAACATTACGTCGCCAAAAGTTGACACATTGGTCCTCGCTTCATGAGATCCCATGCACCTTATTGTGATGGCTTAATTCCTTGTCTGCATCACCTTAGGAACCCTCTTCCACAACTCTCATCATCTAAGTTCTTATGTGACATGGTGGTAAGCATTGTCCTTTGTCTTGAATATCATACAACTTCCTGTTTGATGGTCATATGGCAGTCAAACTCTTTGCCACTGTTTAGCCTACATGACAACACATCAAAGTATGCATCTTCTCCTACTACCTGTTTGTTGCTGCTGATTAACCTTGTCGCTACATGCATCCAACATCATCGAGTGTGCAACATACCTTCTTTCTTCTGTTAAGCCTTAACTCTGCTGCTCACTAGGAGCATCACACCTTTCTTCTAGTAGTTTGATGGTTTGACTCAGGCTAACTTAGGCACAAGGAGGTGTAGGTTCTGAAGGATACCAGCTCAAGATTTAAAAGAACATTTTTTAAAGAATAAAAATTTGTTAAGGAATAAAAAAGGAAAGGGCCAACATTTTAAAACCATTTTCTCTCTCTCCTCTCTTTTACTCAAGTTGAAATATCTTGTAATTTTGTCACCAATTTTTCCACTTATTGTTATCTAGTTGCTGCAGGACTGTTGTTTTCATCCAACATCTTCTCTATTTTCTCAAAATCAATGCAGACTTTCTGTCTTCTCTCTTCACATCTTCTCCCTCTCTCAAATTAAACTCTATTCTTTCTTTTCCCATATTTCTAAGAGAAGATGTTAGAAAATTAATCTCATTTTTTTGTCCTCAGCACTCATATTCAATGATTCTCTTTATTGATTGCAAGTTTAAGAGATTGGTTAGTTACTCTTTCATCCAATGTTTTCTCTATTACTCTATCTCTTCCGTTTATGCTAGATTTTTTTTCTTGTTTCTTAGCAACTCCAAAGAGTGCCATCTCCCAAGGCGTGACACTCTTTTTCTCTGTCAATATCAGAACTTTACTTATCTTATTTTCTTCTCCTTATTTTCTGTTAAGAGTATATACTGTAGGAGATGTAGGTTCTTGGTTCCTTTATTCATAGTCATGGAGAACTTATTAGTACTTTGGCGTGGAAACCTACTGCTGGTACAACTGTGTGATTTAACTGACTTGAGGCTACGGGCTATACTGCTGATATTCTGGGAAGCACCCTATACAGTTCAACTTTTTTTTTTTCTATTATTTTTTACCTTTAAATGAAGAAAAGATGGGGAGAAAGAGGGAAAAAGACATGCAAGAAAGAGGGCAGAGCAGAATGTCAAGATATATACTATCAACTAGAGAATATTAAAATAAAATCCTTTTGTTCTGCATTGTTTTATTTTAGGGTTGGCTTCTGGATATATATTGCTAAATGGTAAGTCAGCATATCCTGAAAAATAATCATTATAGCATAATGCTTCTCTCTTCCAATCTGTTTCGTTTTCAGCATTATTTCTGTATCTTTTGCAGTGCTGATGAACTGAGGAGGTTGTTATCAGACAAGGAAGCATATGGAGCCTTTTTTAATTCCCTTGACCAAGTGAAAGTTCAAAATAATGTGAGCATGAGAAGAACGCCCCTACTTTCTTTTTATACTTTTTTTCCTACTCAGTTCAATAATCAATCACCACATATTTTGGTTGTTTTATTGTTTCCTCTGGTACAGTTTGCTTTAGAAGAATGGAGTCTTTCTTCCATATTTGTTTACACAATCTTCAATCATTGTGCAACTGTAATAAGCCAGTGAACACTTGAAGGTTAATTACAATAATCTAGTGACGAGTCATAGTCATAAATCATATCCTTGTAGTAGCCTACATGTTTTAGAAAGTTGTTTTTGATAAATTACATTAGGTTAGTGAATAAGAATCTCGTATAAAATGCTTTTAGGTGTTCTTGCGTCATTATCTTTGAACTGATGCTTCAGAATGCTTGTTTTCTTGACTTGAGTTTGTTATTTGTCAATGATTGCCTAAGAAACTCGTTGTATATGTACCATTGGATATGGGTGTCCTCCATTAGTAACATATCAGATAGGGTGACAGTGATTTCAGATTTTCCCCTTTTTCTTTTGCTTGGCATAGAAGAAGATCAAATCATATAAAGGTTCTTGTTTAACTATTGACAATCTTGGTTACTGAAAAAGAGCTCTGGCTTTTTATTCCCACATCAAATAACATCTTGGAGTGTTAGAAAGTGATTCTTCAACGACATCCACACAATGAGATGCAATCAGTATACCTCTAATGTTTATTAGAGGAAATAGGCTGAAATGAACATATTAAAACAAGTGATTCTCCGCACAGTCCTTACACCTCTAATGATCATTAGAGGAAATAGTTAGGCTGTAATGAACATTTGAAGTTGGATTTTATACTTCTTCAAAATATGTTTGTTTTTCTGGTTAACATATTATTTTGTTGGTCATAAAAAAATTCTTTCTACTGTTGTCAATTGTCTCGGAACTGGATAGTTTGCATATAGTTTGAGCATTTTACAATACAATTACTAACATGTTCGATATTCTGTCAGCTAAGACATGAACTTCGGAAGGAGACTCTGCAGCTTGCTAGTAAGTATTCTTTCCTGCTACGAACACATTTTGTTTCTTGAAATTGTTTTATTAGAGAAGCAAAATTTGCAGAGGAGAACTTGGAAAAGGAACCTCAAATTTTGGAGCTTAGAAACCAGGTAAGTTTTTTAGTTCTTTCTTTTTTCAAACCAAATCTCACCTTTAGGTCTACAAATATCAAAATAAGTTGGTCTACTTAATTTTGTTTCTTTAGCCTTGCATGCAAGAGCAGAGACACTATTTTGCCGCTAGGGCCAGTGCCTCTTACCGATCTCGAAAACCATGTGGCAATAATTTGGCACTTTTTATTTTGTTGTTGCTCCCACATTTCACAGTTCACATCTTGTTTGGGGAAAAAAAACAAAACAAAACCAGTAGATTTTTCGCCCGATTGTGTAGTTTACAAAACTTGTATTCAATTCTTAAATTTCACATGTATATCGAAGCGTATATTTTGTGGTTCATAACATATTACATTATTTGATTGTTTTTATAGGATTTCTCCTAACTATTCGACCTTGCATAGAGTTCAATAAAATCCATGTAGCTATCTTTTTTATTAATTTATATTAGGTGTTTACTTGACATTGTAGACTTTAAAATTATTAAATATCAGATTTCAAAACAAAGATGCATATTTCTTTTCAAAATGTAAATATTGGCTAGTCTCGTTTGGGTAACAAGGGTAACAACGTTACCATCTTTTGTCGTCTGTTTTAAGAAAGTTTATGCCTTTTGTTATGGTTTTCTTTAGCAGGCTCGTAAGCTTGTTTCCCTCTTTTCTTTTATATACACACAGTGCGCGATTATTCGGACAACCGAGTTGGCAACTGCTCGAGAAAAGTTAGCTGAACTGGAAAGGATAAAGGAACAAACTCTCAGTCGCGGTTCACCATCTGGGCTCCTCGAAAAGTTGCACGGTAAACATTTGCACTATCTCAGTTCTGAAATGTTGCGTGATATAGTGTGATTTTGCGGAAATAGATAGAATATAAACGACGATCCTATTGATACAATAAACTTAGAAACTAAAAATGAAAACATCAGCATGACTTAGCGTAGAGGAACAATTTGCCCAAGGCAATAAACATATATATCACATGATTGATTCTCAGAAGACTAACAAGCAAAGGAAAGAATGAAAAAGGAAAAACGGTAAGCGGTATTTGGGCCTCTTTAGCTCAAATCTTGGCACCTAATGTTTCGGGTAGGGTTGAGTCATATCATAGTGTCAGGTCTAACATCAGGTGCTTCTTACTAAGAACTCCTTTTGTACCGATGCACAATGAGATTATTCACTGATAATTGATAAACTTAGTTTAGACGAGCCAAACAACTTAGGTGAACGCCTGACGAATTTGTTGAAAGGCTTCACAATGTTTTTAACTGCTAAACAAACTCTACCTTTTAAGTCTAAAAGTTTCTTTCTGCAAGTATTTAGGGTTCTTCAATTGTATGCTAACAATAATTCTTCTGTTAGAGGGAATGAAAGAAGTTGACAAGGAGTCAGAGGCGCTACACCGGCAGCTCCTCGAGAAGGAGGTCGACCTCCCAAGTTTTGTGCAGAAGTACAAGAAGCTCCGCACCGTTTATCACAGGCGGGCGTTGCTCCGTCTGACAGCCAAAACGTCGGGGCTCACAGCTTAGGAAGCTGTAACTAGAACTCTTTGCAATTGCTTATAAGATTGCAATGTAATGTGTTGCCAAAACTTTTGTACATGTGCGCGCGCGCACTCAATTGATTCTTGATTCGACTCTCTGACAATCTAAAAGGTTCCAGTGAAAATCATGTTCGATACTAAACCTAAACTGACTCAGAACCTTAATTCCTATCACAAAAAGACATTCATTGACATCTTTCTCACAGAAAGCATGAAAAAGAAAACAACTAAAAGAAACCAAATCTTCTCTAGAAAAGAGTTATGCCGATCGAGATAGATATCATTTCTGTTCTGTTCCATCTTCTTGTCCGCCCCACAATCGCACGCGTTCCGCGGCTTGGACTGCCTGCAAATTCACAATTCAGGAAGTCTAAAGGCTCAATTTAGTTTGCATCAAGTCTATAAAAGGAACAATTATTTTTAGATTTCACCTCAGCCTTCCAATCTGTTTTCCAGATTATGAACAGCAGAACCAGGGTTTGGATAAAAGTCCCACAAAGCATACCGAACCAAATTCCCTGAGAACACAAGTCCAACTTTAGCACCATGTTTTACTTGAGATGCCACGGAGGCACTCTTTTGTTCTAGTTGGATCGGTTAGGCCCGATGATCTAATCGTGTTGGTTAGGTTGGAGGGGGTCGATCGGTTAATTCAGGTGAGTCGGGAGAGGCTAGTGGAACCAAGTGAGACACAAATTGGGTAGTCCAAATTGACTAAACGGTTATTTTGATTTGTGTTAGGCTTTAAACTCCCTCTAGTCGCGTAATGTTAGCCTTTCCGACATCCGTATTGATAGTACCTGAACTCCCCAGTGGAAAACATAACCCATGAGGAACCCGAGCGGGAGCCCGAAAATGTAGTAGCAAGCCAAGTTGATGTATGCGACAAGAGCTTGCCAACCACCTCCAACGGCCACACCTGCATTGCATCAAGCAACACGAAATTCACAAATTCTGCTCATAATTATGAAAAATTCATTAAAATAAATAAATAAATAAATAAAATTTCACCTGAAATAACTGGCTGGATGCTGTTGAGAACCATGGTGATTCCTAGAAGATAAGCTATTTGGGCCACTGCGCTCTGCATGTCTTTGTCATTTGTGAAGATCGAACTGAAGTGGTTGCGAGTGGCAAGTATGAGCACCATGCTGAGCAGCCCGATCGCAAGCGACTGAACCAGCACCACGATCACAGCGTACATGGTCGCTCGTGGTCGGCCCGACCCGAGTTCATTCGAGACTCGGATGCTGTGGAAGTGGTGCAATCAAAGTTAGTGATCCCTCTAAACATGATTCGTGACAATGGCTAGGTTATTCACTTATTTAATGATAGAAAATTAAAACGATATATTTTCATGTTTTTTAAAAAACAATCAAAATAGCATCTCATCTCTAATTTGATATGTGAAATACCATTTTTATATTCTACTTTAGAGTAGTTTTTATTAAAACTACACCATTTTAAAGTAATTTTAACTAAAATCAGATCATCTTTGAGCAACTTTGATCAAAATTATGTCAGTTTTAAATAATTTTAACCAACTTCAAGATGTTACAATTTTGATTATAGTTATTCTAAAGTGATCTAATTTTGGTTACAATTATTCTAAAATAGTATAATTTTAATCAATATTACTCTAAATAGTACAATTTTTTTATCAAATACAGTGTGCCCTTAAAAAATTATAGCTTTGTCCGAAGCTTTTAATCAAACTTACACTAAAGTAGTGTAACTTTGATCAAATATACACATTGTAATCAAAATTACTCTTAAAAAAACCATCTCAGTAGGTTTTGACTTTTTAACGCTTGTCAATTTTAAATTTAAATCTGAAAATGATATGACAAATTGACTTGTCCAATAATATTTATATTATATCAGCTATAATTTTATAACTGGTATAACTAGTATTATAATAATTATAAATCATAACTACTATAATGTAAATTTATCATGTTCATATAATTGATTGATCGATTTATGATTTAATATATATGACAGGAGATAAAAATATCTTGGTCTTCTACAAGGAATTAATGTGGTATGACACTCTTTCGATATTTTTTTTAAAAAATAATCTTAGAACTTTTACCCTATTCTATTAATGCTCTTTTAATAATTTTCTAAAAAAGTAATTTTTTTTTTTACACTGATCCTGCTTGAGAGCGCTGATGGTCAACTCGTCGGTGATTATGCGTCAAGTTTGATTGAGTCATTGATCACTTGACCATGTGGTTCTACAAAGTCTTTCGCTAAGTACTGAGAGGGAACACCAAAGAAAACATATTAGAATGACATGCAAGGAGTTCCTTGGCGCAACCACTTTGACGCTCCAGTAAGTCCTCAAAGAAGGGAGAGAAGTAGAAAAAAATGCAGAATGACGTTAGGGTTTGATGCATTACCTTTTCTTGTGAGGATATGTTACCTTTTATAGGGTCATGCTTATCTACCATGTTGTGCCCAAAGGGTGTCAACATATCTCCACAATGACATAATATTGTCCATTTTAGGCCTAAGCCTTCATGACCTTGCTCTTGGACTCTCTCCAAAAGGCCTCATGCCAATGGAGATATCCTACATCCTTTTAACCCCATGATCTTTGCCAAATCCTTCCA
>JBBMJZ010052258.1:0-24578 GCA_037833815.1 Zingiber zerumbet
TTTTGGTTCTGTTTCTCTTTACTTGCTTTTCGTATTCGTTGGAGTTGGTGTTGTGAGACCTATATTTTAACACTTGTTTGTTGACTTGGTATTTGTGATGTTTTGGTAACTTTGAAATTTGTGGGTTTTCCTTCGTTTTCTTCCGCTGTGCTTATTTCCAGCCGTGTGGGCTGTTATTTAACTGCGTGGTTGTGTTATCTCGTTTTTGTCCAGCCGGGTAGGCTGAGTATATTAAACTGCGTGGCTATGTTGTTTCTATTTGTGCATATAATCCAGTCGAGTGTGGCTGATGTATATTCTGTATGTAGTAATGCTTCAGATTGTCACCCGTACAGGGGAGATGTTGCCGAAATTTCTTCTGGCAGGGACTCCTCTGGGGGCGTGACAATTTATGGTATCAGAGTGGGTTTACGATGCATATTTTTCGTATTCTGGATTTTCGAGTTAATCTGATACCAATTTTTGGTATCAGAGCCAGGTTTACGATAGTTACTATGTGTTCTAGATTTTTGAAATTTATCTGATAACAATTTTTGGTATCAGATCAAGGTTGCGAAGTCTATTTATATGTTTCAGATTTTACGATGTGTCTTTCATGTTTTGAATTTCGAGTTAATCTGATACCAATTAGTGGTATCAGAGCAGTTTTGATCTTGTTTGATTTATGATTTTCAGTGTTTCGGTTTTGCTGTTGTAAGTTGATTTCTCGATGTGACTCTCGAGTTTTGGGACCAGGCAGCGGCAGGATATCTCCGAGCTATAGGATGTAAGTTGTCTACCGCTAAATCATTTTTCTTACATACTTATTACTAACAGGAATGACACGAAAAGGGTCGACTGCTATGTATAACCGTGGACAAGGTCGACCACGAAAACAACCCACAGTGACGATGGGTCCTGAACCTGTTGCTCAAGGGATGGAGTCTACTGGAGACCCGAATGAGGGTGATTCGAGTAGCAGAGATCGGAATCCTCCAACCTCTACTAGGGAGCATGAGTTTCAAACGCAGGGAGTACCATTTTCTACACCTGCTCCGGACACGATCGGATGGCTGATGAATAGAGCTCGAATACCTTTGTTGGCAAAGTCCGTAAAAGATCGTATTGCTCTATTCCATGGTGGTGTTGATCCTTGGGTGGCTCGTAGCTGGTTGAAGAACTTGGAGGACACATTCGGGTACATGACGTGTTCAGATGAAGAGAAGGTGGAGTTAGCTGCATATCATCTTCGGGATCAGGCCGTCACTTGGTGGGACATGCAGAAGACGATCTTTGGGGAACAACACATTACATGGCCAATGTTTCGGGAGGCATTTGAGAGGCAGTATTTTCCGGCTACATTTTGTCTAACTTGCCGTCAGGAGTTTCTGAACCTCAAGTAGGGTGACCGTTCTGTAATGGAGTATAATGCGGAATTTTATAAATTGGCTGAATTTTGTCCTCATCTGGTGGCTCAGGATTATGACCGGATGTTGCTAAAATCTCTCGCGGTCATCCCTTGTAGGCATATCTACTGAAAATGTTTGATATTGTAATTTACTTCTCTTTTGATTTTTTTTTTTTTTCAATAAATTTCTCTTAGTGCCCATTGGATTTTTTTCGCCAACCATCAGATAAATTCGAGAAGTACAGATAAGTTATATGAAATGGTCTAGCATCACGAGTAATTCGAGTGGAACTGACGTTATTTTACGTTGTGTGGGAATTAAACATTTGTTGCTTAGGAAATTTGTCAGAGAAGTAAAAGATGATTATACTCCCTCATAGTTTGTCCCTAAATTATATAAAGAAAAGTAAATCGTAGTATCAATTTATAGTCAACCATTCGTTTATTATCACACCAAGTCATAAGGGTTGAACATTGTTGTCTTATCTTCCCTCATGCATGTGTTACCCTGTCCATTTGCTATACCTTCAGTAGCGATCTCCCATAAGTTGCTACTTCGCCCTCTCGCTCCTCCTGTCAATCCATTGTCACCTCCACCATTGACATAGCAGCATCCTCGTGAAGCTCCCACTGTAGCCTTTGCTAGCACAGCAGTCACTCTGTCCTCAACTTCAGTAGATTGGTAGATTCAGTGGGCACTCATTAAACACATAATTTTGCGTCAGACAACAAACTATCTGAGCATTGATTGTAATGTTTGAAGCCTTAGTTCAGACCCTTCAATTTGTATCTGGGTTTGCAAACGCACACAAAAACCTTCTTTCTAAGATCACTGGAATGCTTTGAATAATTATTTTTTAAAATTTATATAAAATGGCCTTATTCTGTTAATTTATATTATTGTACAATTTTAATTATCTGAGTATTTGTTTCTGATAATTATTTATTGTACTGAAAAATAAGTGTACTATAATAAGTGGATAAATGATATTGCACTGAAAAAAAATCTATTGGAGGCGAGAAGAGCCCTCAGCCACGAAACCCATATCGACGCGTGCTGGTTGTGGCAGTCGACCAATCAAATGACGGCGCGGCTCTCTGCTCACCTCTCCCTCCTCCTCTTGTCCTCTTCTTCCCCGCTGCCAGATTATTTGAGCCGGAGGCCGAGAAGCCACGGAAGCGTCAGATGTCCTCCCTCCGGCCACACTAATCATGAGAAGTTGGTGCCGCAGCGCTAGGACGTCTCCTCTTCTTACTACTGATTCTTCTTCGAAAAGATTAAACGGAGATAATTTCTTGTTCTTTCTCGATTGGATTTCAGACAAGTCTTCGAAGCCATGACCGACTGCCACTTCCTTAAGGTCATTCTGATTACTTATTTGTATTTTTTCCCCTTTATTTAGCATTTTCGAGTTTGTTGGCTGGTTACGTGAAGGCATAGTTATTTAAGGCGTGAGGTGCCCAAAAGCACATTGGTGAATGGTGCTGTTGGGCCTGAGGTGCTAGGCGCACATTGAGTATAAATTTTTACAATTCAAACATATATGAGAAATTATTATTTTCATAAACTAGTAAACAATAATGTAAATAAAATTCACTAACTATTTCATTGATTTTCTCAGTGGTGCTGATTTTCAAAATACAACATCAAAGTGGTGTTGATTTCCATTGCTACAGCGGTGTTGATTTTTGAAAATCAACACCATAGAGAAAATCAGTGTAATAAGTGGGAGGGGAGGGGAGGGGATGTTCATGCTTATTTTTTAGGGGAGAGAAAGAGTCACATAGAGATAAAATAGTGAAATAAGTTTGCAAGGGACCAAGAGAGGTTGAGGTTCATTTTCTAGGGGAGAGAAAAATCACACAAGAAAAATATGTCGCATGCATGCAAAAGTTAATGCAACCTAATTAATTTAAGGGTAATTAAAGGTATGAGTTGGGCTTTAAAAAAGAAAGTTAAAACTTCAATAAGGAGAGGAAAATCTCTCCTTAAGCATGCCTTAACCTCTCAAAAGGCACACGCTTCATTCAAGTATTGCGTTTGGGCCACTGCCCAGGCACAAATGGAGCAGCTGGCTGCGCCTTGCACCTAGGCACAGCCAAGCGCGTGCTTTTCACAACTATGTATGAAGGCATGAATTTGTACCGACCTCGATAGGCTTCTCGCCGCTTTATAGTTGTTTGTGTGAGTTTTTCTTGATAGGATAGGTTTTGTACTGCGAATGCTCACATGGAAACCTAAATACATTAAGGTGAATGCAAGACTTCTTTCTTTTAGCATGTCCACTTAGTTACGTTTCTCTAGTGTGTGTAGCTGAATAATGCTTTCGAGTAGGCAGCGGTACATAGGTTTGAGTTCTTTGTTGGTTTAAGATATAATACTTGTTGAATGTGCACGCACACAACGATCCATAGAGATAACTACTGTGATTCCGATTGTCTCTGTGCTAAGTACTAATTAATGTCAAGCATCCTGATTAAAATATTCAACAATCTACTTTGATCATAACTGATGGTTATTTTCCATCTCATTTGTTCTTCTGTTTCACGTATCCCATTTATGCTATCACACCATCACGGTATGTTTCTACTTCAATGGAGGATGCTACTTTTAAATCAGCTATGATCTTTGATTTAGTCTAGAAGAAAGTTGCACTTGAATTATTAGAAGAATACAATTAAAACACAGAATGCCTGATGAGAAAACATATTAATATGGTACAAACATAAAGGCTGATAAATTCTATAAGTAGATAAGTTGAATAAGGAAGGCTGAGTGGTAGAGGGAGAAAAAACAAATTCTACATAGCACGATTGAAAGTTAAAAGATTCAGATAACAATAAGTATATAACTTTAATAAATATTACCTGATCTGAAATGCTTAGGATTCACAGTCAATTTCTTGTTTCTATTTATATGAAGTCCCAAGCATTTCCCTAAATAAGTAAATAAATAATATGAATAACGAGACCGTTTATTCTCTCCCCTAAAGCTTGAGCATAGATATCTATCATGCATTAGTTGTTGCACAAAATAGAGGATCAATCCCACTAATAGGTTCGATGAAACATTCCTTGGAAGTGGTGTATGAAATACTAATTTCCTTGAACATATTTGATGAAATGACTATCAACTTTGGTACGTTTAGTGTGTTCATAAAAAATTTAGCTACTTGCACATTAGCAATTTGATTATCATAGTGCGTGACCATCATGAAGAGTTGTATACTTGAGATTGTTGAGAAGAGTCTTGATCCATATCATCTCACAAGCTTCATGTGCTTCTATTCGACTTCAACATTAAAACAAGCTACAATATTCTATTCTTGTTCTTTCATATTGCCAACTTATCTCTCACATAGCAAACCAACATAGTACTCTCTATGAGTAGATATTAGAACTTTTTTTTCAGTCCCTTCTCTAACATTTTCTCCTTTCCTCTCAAGGTAATGTCAATCTTTACTCAGTGTCTTTCTCTTTCTTGATACCAAGTCCTCCTCACAAGAATAGATTATTAAAATCCTTAGCTATTTCTTTTTCTCTGCAACTCTTTAATCAGCTCCTATTTTGACTAAGTACAGTTGTCAACTTTTAAATGGCTTTGAAGGAAACAAGATGTTTGGTGAAAGAAGAGAGGGTAATTTGGTCCAGAAACAGAAGGGTCTCATTTGAATTTTGGAACACAAGGGCCAGATTTGGGCAATTCCCAGTATTAGATGCTCTATACGAGTAATTTCTCAAACTATAGTTAAGTTAGACGAGCATAAAATTTTAATAAGTTGAGAAGTTACCACTTTGGTCTCTGCATTTTGTTGAAAATAATTTGGAGATCTGAACCAGTTAGAGCATGAATCAACCATTGTTGGAGCAAGATTAATAGTCTTTAACAGATTGTTTGAGAAGCTTATTCCCTAGGAGGTTTCCATTTATGCGATTATTAGTTATAATTCTTAGATACCCAGAAACTTAAGTTTATTTTATCGTTTTGTTGAATTATTGATTACCATAAAACTGAGTCTAAACAGGTCATTTATCCTTAACTGTCAGAAATGGTTCAGAAAGATGTTCATCCATGGCTGAAATTTGGAAGGCAATCAAATTCTTGTATGGTCCATGTTCTGTTGGGGTTATGTTTGTCTACTGGTCTATGTGACAATTAACACTAGCTCTTGGTTCCCATGAATGAGCTTGTTTGTCTTCCTTTATTGTGGATCTTAATTTCATTTTACAGTAATGGTGTAGATAACACTGTTCCTCAAATGTATTGTTCTGATGCTATCTGCTCCTAATTTTGTAGGGAAGTTTGCTTGGATCTTGGAAAAATCCAATAAAAGCTTTCTCCAGTTACAGTGTCCAACTGAATACACTCTATTGCAAGAAACAATGGGATGTTCAGTCCTCAAGATTTTTCCGCACATATTGCCATCTAGGGTTGACACAAAGGGATGTAACCCAGGGCTCCTGCTTCTTGTCAATGCAAAAAAGTGATAACCTAGGAGGATTTTACAACTACATTGGGAGAAAATCTTATAGCCTAAGATTTCAAATACAAGCACAGCTTGAGGTTGCTAATGCTATTGATGTTATAAATGATTTAGGTTTTGATACTCTCACATTTTTGGCTGTTACTGTTCTGGTTGTACCCGCATTCAGGATCGTTAAAGCTAGTCCGGTAAGAATTATTTTCAAAATCGCATTTACTTCCAGATGCATATCCTTGTTGCTTTATGCTTCTCTCGTTAATGATTTTTCATCCTTGTTAATCAGGAAACACTAAAAAGATTATTAACAGGTTTTTATCTACCATTTTTCAAGAGGATTTCTGAGTTTGTCTCTAGTTATTAGTTTTTCCTGATTAATAAGGAATAATGGTTAATTAGGGTCAGCAAGACTATCATCAAATGCCTGTTCATTTTCTATTCTTATTGAAAAATACAGCTAGTTCTTTACGTTCAGGATATTTAATATTGTTCTGTGTCTATGTGCAGATACTTGGATTTTTTTGTGCTGGTGTAGTACTTAACCAGTTTGGTCTCATTAGAAATCTCCTGGATGTTAAACTTCTATCAGAATGGGGGATTCTCTTCCTGGTATGCCCAGTCCTTTTCTTGAATATAAAACTTATATCCGAACTTATTGTCATTCTAAGTGAAAATATGTTTGCATGGAGAACCTAAAGATGCCTGATATAAGTTCTTGACTAGCTTAGGTACCTAGGAAATAAGATATAAGTTGCTTGCTTAGGTTCATCAGTTTTGGAGTGTGTTTTTTCAGGTTGTGATTGCCATACTAAGGAACATATATAGTTAATAAAGTGAATTTAAGCAAGTCATGGAGAGTCCATTTCCACCGTATTGATGTTCAATTCATCATTAAGAATTCATAACTACATAGTGATCTATTATTTTCCATGTACCTACAGTTGTTTGAGATGGGCCTTGAACTTTCACTTGCACGCCTGAAAGCTCTTGCAAAATTTGCTTTTGGAATGGGGTTGACACAGGTGGGGTACTACTTTTCACTATTTAATATTGATGAAAATTTATACTTTGTTATTTCGTTTCGAGTTTTAATGTTTGATATTTTACTAAGCCACCAATCCATATATTCCTTTTTTTTTCCAAGAGAAAGGATGGAAAATTGCTTGCCAATATCTTAGAAAGAAAACATTTGTATCTCTATGAATTAGTCATATTTATTTTAGCATTTGATCCATTAGTGTTTTTGTTCTCTACTAATAAAACACAAGTGAAAAATAAAAATAGAAAAGTCAGAGATTATATTTTAGAGTTGTTCACACAATTGTATGCCTAAACTAGAATGCCTCAAAAATGGAAATAAGTAGGATAGATCAAGAAGCTTAAATAAGTCAGAAGTGAACTTTTGTTTATATAGACTATTGACCAAACAAACTAAGGCTAAATATTCAATAAGATATCTAATAACCACATCAAGTCTCCGGGGTGGACAATCTCTGGCCTGTGGAACAATATAGGAAGGGAAGTTAGCAAAATGAATCTATAATTTTGAGAAGAATTGACTCTAAGGATTAGGCATGCAGATTCCAACCCCAAACTCATGGTTGTTAGTGAATTGCTCAAGCTTCTCTTGCGGAAAGAGTGAGCCATTACATGTTGGCTGAGGGACGAACTGGGAATGGTTCCTCTCTGAGGGACTTCCTTGGGCGTCAGAACGATCAATTCAGAACTGATACAAACCAGGAGGATTTGATTATTTGATTAAAACAAAGTATTGTGATGGTTCTGGTGGATGCTTACATAGTTCGATTTTTGTCCAATCCTCTGATTGTAAAAGTGAAGAAATTCAACTAAATGCAGGAAATTGCAGGAGTAAGAAAAATTAAGATGTAGCAATCATATGCCTGAAATGTGAAATGGAGACATCTTTCAGTCAGTCTAAAATTTGAAATCGAATGCATCTTTTTGGTGAGTTCAAAATAGGGGGCTGGGCATGGGGTTACAAATTCAGTAAAATGTTACTATCTTACTAGACAACCTTGATAGTGGAAGACCACACAAATTTAATGTTTGCTCAAGCTAATGGCAGTCATAATAAGTAGAAGCTTCTTACTAGGCTGGGCTATTTGAATAGAATAAACAGTCAAATATCCTGTTGTCAACATTGACAGGAAGGGGAGCTCTTTCTATTGCTAATGTTAATTTTTTAATCTTTGGAGAGATTGACATTTTTCTTATTCTTTTAAATAGTTTGTTCCCATTTCCAACCTTGTACATATTGCCTAACATGAGACTCTCGGGAAACTGTAAGTGGAAGATTTTAAATTGGAATCACTTTATTGATAAAATTGGATTGCCTAAAAAGATGAATCACTCTACACATTAGCTCTACTCACACATCTGACACACTTTCACTTGCCTTTCTTCTTCTCTTCTCTTTATTCTTATTTCTTTGTTCTTCTTTTCATGGTTACAAATCATATCTACCATCCCTATTTATAGGAGTGGATGGTGGCTAGATACTTTATACAACATTCTAGAGAATCATTCTAGCTAGATGTCTAGATATTTTCTTTTTTCTCTAGTCCTTTCCTAGGATTACCTAGACTCTTCTAGGTCTTCAAGTGAAACCTACAATACTCTAGAAGGTTGTGGAAAATTCTAGTAAACTTTAGAAAATTTTAGACCCTTCCATGAGTTGGTGATGATTTAATAGCGGCCTTGTACATAGCTCCTAATACATAACCGGCCTTTCTCATTTCCTACAAAATAACTAATTTTTGATATCTTCATTTTATTGTCCTTCCACCTCCCTATCCCCTTCCAAGTATAGTATTAATGTTGTTAATGGAAATTTCTACTAGATAAAAGTTTGATATTTTTATTTTTATTTCAATGTTTTTTCTCTTAAAATAAATTAAAAGCATGTCTATTAGAGTGTATCAATTAGCATATGTACAGAGGTTTGAGATAACCACACAAGTATATTCATAGTATCAAATATCATACAATATGTGTCGATTGCAAGGTTCAAAATGTCGAGCCATACTGGAGTTTAAGTCTTTGACGGGAACAATAATGTTTCGGTATCGTGCCGACATTCTGATATATGGTGTCGGTGACGTGAAGGAGGAAGGAGATGAAAAAAAAAGATAATACAATTATATTTTTTTCCCTTGGGAGTGGTACAATTTTAACATTATCTTATATGAAGACAATTTACAAAAAAAAAACATTATCTCAAATTTTCTTGACTTGTATTGTAGTATGCCAAGAGGTGTTGAGTGTTGGCATAATACAATAGTCATCTACATGATTGACACAACAATACATATCAATTATTTCACCTAGTAGAATAAGATTTTAAACCATGGCTGATTGGCATCAGACCTTTGTCACTTGTATTTGCCACTGGTGTAGTCGTGTTTTAGCCTGAATATACAGTCGTTTCTTTCATTGGAAATCATCCGTAAATGAATGAGTCTTTTGTGTCTTTGTTTTCTTTTGAACTGACCGGGAGGAATGTTCCTTAGTAAGATGTCTTCATTTGATTTTGGAAGTTCTGCTTGTCCATTCAAGATCATGAGGTTTCCATGATTTTGGAATATTGCAATGAATTTTGGTTTCACTATTTTGCATGGCTTATTTAGAAAAACTAGGAAAGTTTTGGAGAAAAGGTCTCATCCTTGAACAATTCCTAAATCTCTCTCCTCTACTCTACCTGGACTTAGGTTCTGTAGCTGCTGAGTTGGTTCAGGTTTGTTTGAATCCTATTAGAAATAGACTATTGCTATCATATTCAAGACATCATTTCTTAAGCCCCCTCAAGTATTAAATGCTATGAAAATTTGTATTTAAAATTCTTTTTGAGTCGTGATTTGGTTTTTAGTTGGCATATTGTAAGATGGTCCTCATGACAGATCTTTTTTAGTTTCATGATAGTTTCTTATTGCTTTCTTATGCTATTACTTGAAAATCAATATTAGCCAAGGAGATCAACATGTACTTATGACCAACATATTTCCCATCCTATATCTTGAAGGTTGTACTATCAACGCTTGCATTTACAGCATTTGAGCTTCCTCCTAATGGAGCTGTTGGAACAAAGATTTTGCAGTTTCTTTTTAATTCACGGCCGGATCTGGTGAGGTGTCCTTTTCAGATATCCTAGATAAAGTTGTTTAATGAAGACCATTTTGCAATTTTTTTAATTATCATGCTTTAGTTCCTTTTGTCGGAAAGAGCACATTGCCCAAACTTTCTGATGTAGCACTAGCAATAACCTCATGCAGAGAAATTCACAAAGTGGGATATTTTTCATAACATAAGAAGGATGAATTACAAAAGCATCCAAAGCCCTTTCATAAAGACTAATTTTCCTAAGAAATGCTCTAACATACCCTAACTAATATAATAAACTTTAAAGATTTAACAAACTTGTAAATTTTGAAATGAGCCCTAAATTTTACCCCTAAATTTGAACCACATCACTTTCCTTCTAAGCTGAATAAAAGAGGAAATGGGATTTTTTATACTTGTTTTTTGGAAAACAGAGTATTTCTACTCTTGATGAACTCAACCGGGGAGAAATTTGAAAAAAACTACTTTGAGGATTCTCTCTTTCTTTCTTTTCTGAGTTAGATCATGTTCTTGAACTTGGAACAGCTTGTTTCTCATGACAGTCATAGGTTTTCAATGTAAACTGACATTTTAAGATGATTTATGTAAATCAATTACTGATTATCATTTCTTTAATCTCTGATGAAAACTATTGTTGCTACTTTCATGCTGCTTTTGATATAAAAATGACCATAAATATGATAAGGATTCATAAGAATATTACAAAGCTCTACATTTCTTTTTGAAGTAAAAATATTAGTCCTCTATAAATAATGTTCTATTGTTTTTAGTCATATTATGGCTGTCTTCTTGATTGTGATTTATTTTATATAATTCACCTGATTTTATGGTATAAAGTACAAACTATAGCCAAAACAACTTTGAAAGTAAATGTTACTCCCCGTCCAAGGTCAATCCCTCAAAGTATAGACTTCCCTTGGTCCAAGTGATTTAAATCCATGCCAAAGTAAGAAATCGATATCTTGATCAAGAAGCAACAATCATCCAAGAATATCCAGTGCAACTAACTTGGATGATAACTTGAAACTGGAGGCAATATAAGAAAATTGAGCACAAATGTGCAAAGCAGACATAAAGGGTAACATGAGTTGTATATAATAAGACTCAAAAACATCAAAGTTCACAATCATGCATCAATGCAATTAACAAACCATAACACAAACCGCTACGTGAATGATGGCGCTACATGACAATGCTGGTGGTTGAGCGAAAATAAGCAAGAAAGGGGCAAAGAAGGTGTTGAGAGCCACCTTTTGTCGTGTGAACATAGAAGATAAGGGTGGCTTCCTGACTTTTCATGGATTAGGAAGAGGAAAAATAAATGGATATTTAAAATAATTAAAATCATAATATTAAAAAATCAGCCACCTTGTGTTGCATGAATAGAGAGGAGAGAGGGTTCGAGACTTTTCTTGGGATTAGGATGAGGAAAAATAAAGGATATTTTTCATGATTAATTAGTGGTCAACTATAAAACCTTTGATTTAAAGCTGATTCAATTATAGTTTGAGCCTGAAGCAAAATTAAATTGATCCCCACATGAATTAACCCATCTAAATGCAAAAATTACACTAAAGGCCACTAAAAATTGGCTTCTGATATCACCTGGTTCAGCTGTAAAACTATAATTTAATCTTACAAAATTCTAGTTAATCACTAATTATATTTGTTTGATTCTTAATTAATTTCTAGAATATAACAGTAATTGAATTTAGTAATTCATAATCAACTAGCTTTACTTTTTCTTTGATTTTCTATGGTCCCTAAATTTCTTTTCCAATGCAGGTCAATATCCGAAGCATTGATGAAGCGATTGTGATTGGAGCTGCCCTTTCACTATCCTCTTCTGCCTTTGTACTACAGGTGTGCTTATAAGTTTGTTGAGGTAAACTAATGCATCATCATATGTGTGAATCCTAAATCAAATATAGGAAAAATTCAATTGTTGTTGAGCAATATCACCATAGTTATCTATATGGATTGCTAACTCATGGATGTATATTTTGTTGTTTTTGTTGGTTTATGCCTTAGCTATAAATTATGTCATCAGAGGTCTGCCATTTTACTTTTAGATATTGGAAAAGATAATCTAGGATAAGAATGCTAATATGTTATATGAAAAGTTACAGAAAATGATAAATAAAAGTATTAATATTTGATATTAGTTACTTGTAGACTTAATAAATGATAAAAATCTAATAAATAATAAAATGAGAGAAAATAGTTTGAGATGATATGAGTACATTCAAAGGAAAAAATTGGGCTTTATAATTATAAGACAATACTTAAGAATGGAAAAATGAAAGATTAGAAGGGCAATAAAGAAAACAATCAATGTAATAAAATGAAAATGGCTGGCATTATGTTGTGTTTACTTAAGCAGATGAATTTAAAATTAGCAAAAGAGCATGACTTCCAAACGAGAAACACAATTTTCATGCCTACAATACTCCCCTTGTTTACTCAACACAAAAATAAGCAAAAACTATGAATACAAAACCTATGGAAGGAATTGGTTTCCTCCCCTTTCCCTTTAATTCCCTTCTTTTTCTTTTCTTTCAACCAAAAAGTAAACACAACATTGAAGATAAAACCTCGTATAGAACTCAATGGAGGGATAAGTTCCACATAGCCCACCTAAATAGCTGAGATAAATATGGCTTGATGATGATGATGAGTTGATGACCTTCTTATCATTAGGAAACTAGTTCGAAGAAATCATATAAAATAAAACTTATGCAACTTGCCATGTTACTTATTGCAGTGCTAATAATGTTCTGTTTTCTAGTAGCCTGAATTTTGATGGATTGCTATTGAATAATTATCTTCTTTATCATGGCCTCCATGCCCCATTCCAAACTTCGGTTTTCCTCCTTGATACATTTTAGGAGGGAAAAGTTTGGATGGTTGTAATTTAGCTTAGAAGTTGTTGTAATATTGGTGTACAACGGTATACTTTGGACAAAAACACATATGCTTTTGGGAAAATATTATTTGGGCCATGGTTTAAATTTCATTTTGAGCTGGGATTTGGTCCCTGGACAGAACATGACACAGTTTCGTAGTTTTGTGCCTTTTGCCCCTTGTTTCAAAGATCTAGTGATGAGGAAGATGAGGAGAATGAATAAAAAGAGGACGTTTCAACGGTGAGTGTAAAATGTTTCAATGTGGAATAAGAGTACACAGATTAGATGAGGAAGAAGAGGATGCCAATTGTTCCAATAAGGAGGAAGAGGAGGGGGACGAGGAGGAGGAGCGGAAGCTTGATTTGAGGTGTTGCAAATGCTAGAGAAGAAGAGAAATTGCTCCGTAGAAGCCTTCGATTGTTAAGGAGCGAAAGAGAATTAGGGTTTTGCCTCTACAACACATGGAATAAAACTTCACGCTCACGAAGGACCTTTGGCCACTAGAGTTTCAAGGCTTGCAAACAAGCTTATCACACATTTTTATGTTAACGTTTGTTGTGCCCAAAGGATGTTCACATATCTCTACAATGATATGATATTGTCCACTTTGGGCCTAAGTTCTCATGACTTTGTTTTGATACCAATTGTCTAGCATCCGATACCTGTGACCTACTCTAGGCCTTCCCCGCGAGCATCCGATCACCCTGACTTGTTCCAGGTCTCCCTGCAACTTTGTTCAAGGCCACCCCACATGGCATCTAGTCTGGACCATGGCTCAGATACCATTTGCTGTGTCCAAAGGATATGCTCATATTTTCATTGGCATGAGGTCTTTTGGGTAGAGCCCAAGAGCAAAGCTATGAGGCCTTAGGCCCAAAGCGGGCAATATTATGTCTGTGGAGATATGTGCATATCCTTTGGACACAACAATGTTGTTCCACCTCTCAATAAGGGAACAGAATAAAAAATGTTTGTTGCGTCGACGTCACAACTTGATGTGTTAATATGTGATCTGACCTATCTAGTGGTTAGGTTAAAAATTTCAGTTATATCTTGGTTTATCTTAAGTCAATAATTTATATTTTCTTTTATTTCTTTCTTCTTCCATTCCTTAGCTTTGCAATTTGTTGCCTTGGCACAAAATAATGTCATTCCATCCACAACTGTGGCAAGATAGGTAGGTTCGGATTCTAGTAGGAAGATCAAGCCAGGCTTGTGCTTAACTTTAACAGTTTAGAAGGTAGTCCATATTCCATCTTTATGCACTTGGAATCATTGAAATTGGCAACTGCTATCTATGCTGATAGAAACATGGGCTGTGCAACTCATGCAACCAATACAAGGTTGGCACGTCTAGGTACCACACTTCAACAGGCACTACAAAATCGAATAGTCTTTTCAAGAGCATGCAAACACAAAGTTATGGTTTGCTTTTGTAGGCCATTCTACACCACTCATTGGTGTAGTTAGTTATGATTTCAAGCTACCATCAAGCTCTAAAATTCATGCCATGTTTCACATCTAGATCCTCAAAAAGTTCCATGGCTCAAGGAGTTAACCGATTATCGATCCAATCCTTCTTGCATTATAGTAAAGGAGGAGCCTCTGACTCTGTCTTGACTTCTTGGATCTATCATTGGTCCAAAGACACCAAAAGTTTTTAGTCAAGTAGTCAAACCAATCTCCTACAAGAGCCTCATGGTACGAATACTTGAGCTTCGTCCAAATTTTCTACCTTCATGCTCACGGAGGTTCACTTTCCCCAACAGGAGTAATTTTAGGGTTTAGCATATGACAATGCCACATCAATTAAAGGTAGAAGTCAAAAGGAGATCACAAAGAAAGTGTTACCAAGGAAGATGACACATCAAACGACAAGAATGAAATTGAGTGTTGAGAATGCAGGGATAAGAGTTCTAACTATCTTTCATGCAAATCAGATACCAAGACTGAGTTGACTAGAGACACGATCATGGAGGTGAACCTCAGGAATGGTCTTCGGGTTAAACGAGTAGTAAGTATGGATAAGTCACTAGCATTGGGTTGAGCAAGTTATGAAGTTCTCTCCCCTCTATTGTACATAGATAAAGAGGGTGATTTGTTGTAGTTGGAGCACCCGAAAAGAGTACCTAGAAGTTAATGTGAGATTTGTGGTCCACTTAATGAAACCAATCTCTCTCTTTCCTCTTTCTCCTTCCCACTTGGACAACATAGCTAAGCATAAGAACAAGATGATTGGCTGATCACCACCCTCCCCCACACACACATCATCGAAAACTTTCCTCCTCTGACATGATGCTTGTTGAAGCACCTCACCTTTGGCTTCTCGGCAAAAGCATAACAATGCATGTATAAGAGATTACATTATTCTATTTCTATATGTAAGCTAGCATACTTAAGATATTTTCATCTCTCTAATCTTGCAATTCATTTGCACAGCTTCTTGCAGAGAAAGGAGAGCTCCCAACCCGTTTTGGTTCTGCAACTTTAGGCATTCTTCTACTGCAGGTTCATATTCTTCCTGTTGTATGACTTCTCTTGTATTCATTTCTTTGGTTTAGTATGTTTCTCATGAATGTTTTGGCTATGTACTCTTTTTGGAAAACATTATTATTTATCATGTGGTGACAGTTTCAATTGATGTTACATTTTGTCAACTATTTCAGGACATTGCAGTTGTTCCTCTACTGGTGATTCTACCGGTGCTTGAGAGCCAGGTATACTTGATATTCATGTAGGATTAAGAACTGCTACATGGAGATGTCCATAAGATGAGCAATATTAATGTTCTAGTTGGTATCTTCTTCATACTTTACCAAGAACCGTTATAAGAAAATGAAGTTCTCTTTTGCACCAAACTCTATTTGGGTTTTAGTGAAGGGTTGGTTGATCATTTATGATTATTGACTGAATGTAAAGAAGCTTAGTGGCTAAATTTTGAATCGCCAAAAGACTTGCAGCTATTGGGATAAGCAACTTCATGTAGTCAACTATGTATGTCATGGTTATAAAATTAGTATATCTTGCTAAGTTATGATTTCCCTTCAAACATATAAATTGGATCTCTTTATTGATCATACCAATCTAACATGCACGTTTTCTTGAGTGACTACTGTTGTTTTGGTAAAAAGGAACTACTGATGCAAAGCTCTTGTATTATTGGGGCTATGCTTAGTGTTCCAACTTTCATCAATATGCAGCCCCTCGTCAATATAAAAGGGTAGCTATTTCCATCAGCTTATCAAACCAATTTAAAAAAAAAGTAGATCAAAGGCACAAAAAAATTGACAACCATATGTATTTTATATTGTCATGTTTTGAAATCTCATGCAATGTTGGGCAACACAGCCAAAACGTATCATTTTGATAAATTAGTTTTGAAATACCCTTCAGGAATTGACTAAAACATAACTCAAATTTTCATATGCCTTTCACTCACAAACTTATAGAGAATTTTCTTAGATACACGATTGGGAAAAACTAGAGATTTGGGATTCTATCTTACCCATTGTTGAGTTTGTAAATAGTTCTATGGGTAAAATCCAGTAAGCGACATCTATTTGCTTTCATTACCTGCTACTCCTTTGAGTCAACTGTGAGATTTTTTTTGAACGTCCTTAAAAGATACACATCCATATTAGGAGAAACTTTTAATGTGTAATGAACTAGCCCCCAGGGCATAGCATAGACGGTGGACGCATAACATCTCTGGCGTAATAGCCAGGGGGCGATTCTCAGGAACTGATGACCTGGGGTTTACCCCACCATGTGCCTGACGCATGTGTATCTGCATGTATCTCCCTCCATATCCATGGGGCCACCACAAGGGGGGTCGTTAATGTAGCAGATCTACATTTAATGTGTAATGAACTTTATAAAATTCAAGTAGATACACATTGTAGACAAATACATATCGGAGATTATGTCTTTATTTGTGTTCACCCTGAGCAGTTTTCTAAAAACTCCCATAGATAACTTCATGCTCAATTTCTTGGTCGTTTCCGTATTGTGAGAGAAAAATAGATCCTAATGCTTATGTTGTTGATTTACCACTTGAATTAAATGTTAGTCCAATTTTTAATATGATGAATCTAATTTCATATCGATCGACATCCCGTTTTTTGTTTGATCATTTGTGCACAAGTTGTGCTCTGACCACTTTGGTGTCCGCTCTTCCTTGTCATTGTTGACCAATTTTTTTGAGAGAGTCATTGATATGCATATAGTGCTAGCTCCTCATCAGAGCACTAAAGATAATTAGTCTGCTAGAAACAACTCCTAGATATAGAAGGCGCATGGATCAAAGAAGAACTATGACACGTGATGCCCGACTTATTTGTTGAGATTCGACAAGAGGTGCCGCAACCATCTTCCTTGGAGATAACCTTGATCATCTAACTTCCACTCCGAGGCATCATATGACTTGACAAAATATCCTGCTCCTTTGCTCGATGGAGTTGACTTTTTCTTCATGAGGAGAAAGAAGTGATTAGAGTATTTAATAAGTCACTTGGTTTTTTTTTATAAATTCTGTTATCTAATTTTTCAAAATAGTTGTTTAGCTTTATTTTTAGTAACCTAGTCGTGAGTTTACAAATATGTTATATTTTCTACCTCTAAAAGGGGTTAAGATCATTTTTATGTTAAATAATATTATTTTCACTCTTCATTTGTCAAGAGTTGAGTTGTTGGCAGCACGATCCATTCGTGTTGCATCACTAATTCCAAATAGTTGGGACTAAACTGGCTGGATGATGATGATTTTCTGTCCAAATATTGTTCTCATGTTGCTAATATAAACCTGTCCACATGATTTGCTCCATTGTATTCTATCAAATTGGTCCCTTTCAGTTTTTATCTATTTCTTCACCTAGTCCATTTTTTTCAATTATTTGCTTCATTTTCAAATGGGCGAATGCCATCTCTTGCCCATACATTTCATTTTATCTTAATTTCAATATTGAGATTGAGTTCTGTTATTCTGTTCATTTTTTAAAGAAAAATTATCTATTCAGCTTTAGGCTGTCTCTTGTGTAAATTTCCTGTTATATACCTGGTTTGATCGTGTATCATTGTCATCTCTTTCATATTGTCTAATGGAAACTGAGTGCTCATTTGATATGATTCTATAAAAGTACATGCACATCATAAGTATTCTTTTGATATTTAATTTCAGAACCTTGCCACTGAAAGTATTTGGCCAGTTTTAGCAGCTGAGAGCTTGAAAGCTTTAGGTGGTCTTGGTCTTCTTTCCCTTGGTGGGAAATATCTTCTCAGGCGAATATTTGAAGTATGAATATTGATATACACAACTTTTTCTTGTTAATCCAATCATGTCAACAGGATACTTCCACAGACTAGTTAATTGATACAGGTTGTGGCTGAGTCAAGGAGCTCAGAAGCTTTTGTTGCTCTGTGTTTGCTTACAGTGTCAGGGACTTCTCTTCTTACCCAAATGTTAGGCTTCAGCGACACAGTAGGTTATGAATAATTTATAGTTATCCGAATTCATTTGTCTGCAAATAATATTCTCATTGTCTCATGTAGCTAGGAGCATTTCTGGCTGGAGCACTCCTAGCAGAAACAAATTTTCGGACACAAATTGAAGCTGACATAAGACCTTTCAGAGGTTTACTGCTTGGACTATTTTTTGTCACCACTGGGACATCCATTGACATGCAGGTGCTTGCAAATGTTTGAATTATATTTAGCATGTGCAAAAGTTGTTCCGGTTCAGTAAATTTTTAGTTACTTATGGACCATCAATAATTTTAACTGAATATATTGGTACACTTTTGCGTTAAGTTACAAAATTTTAACTTCTTGAGCTCACACATTGCTGATCAACTGCTGTTGAGGGGAATTCACTCAGCATGGGCTCTTTGCTGAGGATAAAGTCTATAATTGTAGATTTTTTCATATGCCCTTGGTAATGACGGAGCCTCATGCAAATCAAATGCTCTTAGTGTATAAATTGTCAACCTTCTCAATTCTCTAATAGACTTTCTTAAACAGACTGCATGTCATTATTGATGAAAAATAAAATCAAACTTCCAACTTAGCCATGAGCCATAAGATTGACCCAGTGACAAAACATTCATTTTCTATTCTTTTTTATTGCATGTGATTTCTGCTTGTTCAGAAGTTCTTATAAACTTGCGAAGTATTGCTAATTGATATATGTAATTGAAATTTGCATATTCTCAATGAACCACGATTGCATTAACTTTCAAAAAAATCTATTTCCTTCAATTCACTAAGCACGTTGTAGATTCACAAGCTCTGCTTTTGGTTTGCTCTATATGTAAAATATAATTATCCAAGTGAATAGTTATAATTGTCTTGTTTGGTTAAATGGGGTTGGCTTATAGTTAGTCATGTATATTCCACAGTTGAATATATATATTTACTTTTATAGATTAAAACAAACTATTTTGAACTGAAATTCTGAATGATGGATCATGAATTCACAATGATTTTACATCCCTCAAGATTTTATGCTTGTTCTAGATGGAAATATCTAATATGTAATAACTAATTGAACAAAATTAAAATGCTAATGATGCCTGGACAAATCTTATCGTCTAACAAAACATGGAGATCCATCCTTTCAGGGAGTTTACATTGTTTACCATGTCCATCAAATTTATCCAAACATGATAAGCTGAAATTGTTGATAGCTAGCCTTTGTTTTTTATCTGACTATAAAATAATGTTTGCTACTCACAGAATAAATCTGCATCGCATGGACAAATCAATAAAAAAAAATTAGTTCGCTCTTGCTTATCAATCATGTAAGTGTTTAATGATGCATAAAATACTATTTTACTGATAATCTCAACCCATCTTGAATTGTAATTGTGGTCACTATGACATATGTGTGAAAACTTGCTTCATGAATATGAGAATCAAGTCTTACATTTGCATAAGCTTTAATACCCAAAATTTTCGCAACACAATATGTTAGGAGAAACTATACCTTGATCTTCAACTATACAGAAAATAATAGAACTTCTCAAGATGTTTCTCCCTCTTCATTAATCTTTTTGATGGAGAAAAAGATCTATTTAATGGATAAAAAGATATTAATTTTTCAACCTTTCATTTCATATTCCATCAATATATCCATTTAATTCTCTTTATTCTCAATTGGGCCTTTCATTCTTGCCCCCACGGGTTGGCGCAATTGGTACTTGCATGAGTATTTGCTCCAATAAGTCCTAGGGTCAATTCTCAATGGATGCAAAATGCCTTGTTGGTGCCTAACCTCCCCCATGCGCACTAGGACAAAATGTCCCTTGTGATTTACCTGCCTGTATCTTGCCATGGGGTTGGATAGATATCACCTTTTGCTCCAATGGGCCTTTCATGCTCACATTCCATGAAAGTGAGCTTTGTTTTTACATTCATCACTATGAATAATACAATTAATAATAAGAAAATAAATTATTTCTAACAATTACTTCCAGAAACATAACTATCCAATGATTGAAATTTCAATTGAATTCAGGAGAGCAATATAGCCTAACTATTTAGTAGTAAGTTATAAATCTTGTCACCTCTATTGATTTCGGAGATTGATGTTACATTCCAAACTGTCACCAGCAGCTTCGATCATCAGAAGGTTACATATATGTACACGTTGTCTCATTGTTCTATATGTACGAGTATCAGATACTTCTCTATGAATATTAATCCTTTTTTTTTTTTTTGAATTTTTCTATTATGCAGCTCCTTTTCCGAGAATGGCCGAATGTACTTTCCCTCTTATCAGGCTTAATTGTTATCAAAACCTTGATAATAACTGCAATAGGTCCTCGTGTTGGATTAACCTTACAAGAGAGTGTAAGAATAGGATTGCTTCTTTCACAAGGAGGGGAGTTTGGGTTTGTGGTGTTTTCTTTAGCAAACAGGTCAGCTGTCAGCAATCTATACAATTAATACCTTTGCATGGTGTTTTCTTTTGCTTTAGATTTTCTGATTGAAGAGAAATTTCTTTTTAAACAGGCTTGGAGTTCTACCGCTTGAGTTGAACAAACTTCTCATAATCGTCGTCGTTTTGTCTATGGCATTAACACCTTTGCTAAATGAAATGGGAAGAAAAGCTGCTGAAATCATTGATGAGAAGCTTCAAGCAACAGAGGTAAGTCTTTGGGTTTTGCGCAATATTATATATCTATATATATTGGCCTCTTCTCAATTACTAGTTTAGCGCTTTAAACTTTACAGAAAGTTGCTGACATGGTGAGCTTTGATGCAAGTGAACCAATAGTTATTCTAGGGTTTGAGCAAATGGGCCAGGTATCACAAGGTTTCTACTAGCTACTGGTTCCAAACTTGTATCAAAATGTAGTTTTCTTTTTCACTAAACACTCAAACGTCAAGTTATGCAGGTTCTAGCCAATTTTTTATCAACTCCTTTGGCTGGAGACGAGGGTATGCCATATGTTGCATTTGATCTTAATCTAAGGGTTGTTAAGGTACAAAGCGGTCTTAGTCTTCCATCTCCACTAACAATGATTCTCACAATTGTAATAGTTGACATTTATACACATCTAATTAGCATCTAATTGTTGAAAAACAAATATGATCTTATTGTGCGGACCAGGAAGCTAGGAAGCTGGGTTTCCCCATACTGTATGGAGATGGATCCCGACCAGCAGTTTTGCAATCTGCTGGTATATCCTCCCCAAAAGCTGTCATGGTTATGTATGCAGGAAGAAGTAGGACACTTGATGCAGTTCAAAGAATAAGACTCGCTTTTCCTGCGGTAATGTTTGCTCCTATTTGATTAGAGCATGCACATTTTCATAATTTCAAAGAGGAGAACTTGTATTTTATTTCATTGTAAAAAAATACAAGCTGCAGCTTCTCATGTTTATCAAGCTTCATGGTGCATGCTTTGATGAAAAAAAACACAGACCTATCTGTTTATTGTGTATGTGTTCATGTTGCAAAAAGCAAAACTATGTGTTCACTTCATAAGACATCTTTTTAAGCCGTGTTTGCCCTGACTAAATACAGGATATCTTTTTCTGATCAATATTCTTCTTACAGGTTCCAATCTATGCAAGGGCTCAGGATGTTTCTCATCTATTGGATCTAAAGAAAGCTGGTGCTACTGATGCTATTCTTGAGAATGCTGAGGTATACCAAGAAGTAGCAACACCTTGTTCTGACCACATAACTAGTGGTTGGCATTGTGATAAATTCTTCTGATGGTTAGGCATTATGCTAACTAAATTCTTCTGATGGTTATCCTTGTAATACAGACAAGTTTGCAGCTTGGATCAAAGCTACTGAGAGGGTTTGGTGTCATGTCGGATGATGTGACTTTCGTGAGTCAACTCCTGAGGGATTCGATGGAGTTACAAGCCCAAGAAGAGTTGAACAGAAATGAAGATCGTGATCTTGATATCATGAAGCCAATGCAGGTGATTGCATTCTTACCATGTTGCCTACTCCACTTGTGTATAATAACAACTTGAACTGAACTTTGCATAAACAGGTTAGGGTGACTGACTTGGTTCAGACCAAAAGTAGCACTCGGTTATCGATCAACAAGCAATCACTCAGCCATGATGCCAATTGTGTCCGGGTTTCCGAGAACAATCAGCCATCTATCATTGATACAGTAGTTGAACAGGATGCAAATGGAGGCTTGGAAAATGAGTATGAGAATATAGACGATGATGATGGTGTCAAATATTGTCAATTAGATTCAGATATTGATTTACCAGATGTAAAGGAGAAAGTCCGGGGAGATGAGAAAGTGTTGGATCATTCTATCCAACAAAAATAATACAGACCAGATTTCATAGTTTTTATTAGGATAATTTGATTTTGAAGAGAATTGGGGAAGGAACTTCATTTTCTTGTATGTACAGACTGTTGATCGATCAATTGGAACTTGTATATTAAATGTTATCGCATGCAAAGTTTTGTTAACTGAATAATAATCATTAGAGGGAGATGCTAAGTTTTAGGAAAAGAACATAGAAAATTGTAAATAATAAACATCAAAGAGATGGTCCAAGATCTAACAAAAATCTAATATAGTCAAATCTTTCAACTATGTTAGAAATACAATTTTGAGATTTACCAGATAGATATTAAGATGATCTTTATAAACGGCGAGCTATAAATAAAAAAACCCATATGAAATTATAGTTGTATGTTGCTAGTTTAGTCGGAATCAAAATGTGATCGGATAGCTCAATTATCAAGGTCTTCCAACTTGTCTTGGTTGTATTAGCCCCAATCATAGTTTGGAATTGATGATTCGATGATTCGAAATCGTTGGTTTGACAGTTTTTGGGGTTGACTCTTAACTTTAATTGTTCAAGATGATTACGGTTTACGGTTTGAAATTGTCGGTTCGCTATGGTTGAAGATTATTATATTAAAATAAAATAAAATGAAATAAAATTATAAATTCATTAAAAAAAAGGTCTTTCATTTATTTAAGTTGCTTATGTATCCCCTTAAAGTATAAGGGAATAAAAAACCTACGCAGTTCTCTTATATTTTTACCATTTTACGTTATAAAGTGACATTATTACTCACTTTCATCTCCTGTTCCCGTAGTATTTGTTTATTGGTATTTTGACTTTGTCGTCTAAAAGTTGTATTCTTTTGATTTTTTTTTTTTTATTTGCTTTGGTCTAATCGTCAAGTAATGCTTGGGTTTTTGTCGAGTCGAGAGACAGTCGATCGTCATCCATCCAATGTGTTACCGTCGACATTGAACGTATGTTCCATAACAACTGTTGACACTAAACAAGTAAAAATTTCTTTGGTGATCATGGAGAAGATGAGAAAACTCTGAGCCTTCTGTGATCGCCATTTTAGGATATCGAAATCTGGTTCACTATTTGCTTTATTAAAATAAAAAAATTATAAAATAATTCTTAAGTTCATGTATGAAATTGAAGATTCTTATGGATGTTTTGTCTGTTCTTTTAATAAATTTATACTTTTGTAAGTTTTAAATTACTGCTACTAGTATTTTGTGTTTCAAAAATACTAATTTATATTCCATATTTTATACTATATTATTTATAAATATCATATAAATAATTTTTAATATTATATGCAATATTATAATGATCCAAAAAAGAAGAATATTTACAAGAAATGTTATGTTTGTATTACGACGCTTTAATTCCATATAAATATTCTTCTTTTATAAAGCAAATGAAACTAAATAAATTTTAGGAATATAAAAAAAATATTTTTCCATTTCGTTTTCATTGCTAATACGTAAGAAGATAAAAATTTATTGGTACTATTTTCATTTAAAATTAATATTACCCTGCAAAAATTTCCTAAAATTAAATGAGAAGTAGGATAAAAAAATTAAAAAGTTGTTCAGTTGCATCATTAAATATTTTTAAAATTTTACAAATATACTATAAATATTTTATTGGTATGAAAATAAATATATATTAACATTATTAATATTTTGTACAAAATATATTTTGGGTTGACAAGGGCCTGGCTTGTTATGATTTTTGACCTAGAACCGGGTCAACGGGTACCCGACCAGTTGACCCGGCTACGGGCCTAGGTTGGGTCCGGTTCGGATCCAGCCCTGGGTCGAGTCTAGTTGCTATACAAACCAATTCTTTTCTTTGTCAAAAACAGCTATATGAACCATTAAGCCAA
>JBBMJZ010052439.1:0-24575 GCA_037833815.1 Zingiber zerumbet
ACTGAAGAAACCGGGAAGGTTTCTAAGTTGAGATCAAGAACAGTTCTACTGTTCGTTTATTACTCATGCATCATTATACTGTTGAACTAACATTTGTGTTGCAGGGTAATACTGTTCTAACATTTGTGTTGCAGGAAAGTATTTCTTGAAATTGTGCTGCAGGTACGACTGGATCGGTCGACCGAACCTGCTGTTCGGTCGACCGAACAAAAGAAATAGACCAGCATCAGTTCAGATTCAGAACAAAAGCCAAAGTCCGATCAAAGCTTGATCGGTCGACCGAACAGTAAGATCGGTCGACCGAACCTTGATGACTCAGCACATTCAGTTCTGTCAGCATCGATCAGCAGCAAAGGAAGGAAGGGCTGATCGGTCGACTGATCCCAGGGATCGGTCGACCGATCCAATCAACATTAAAGCTGCATTAAATCAAGATCAAGGCAGATTCTGGCGAACAAGGAAAAAGCTTGTTCGGTCGACCGAAAAAGGGGTTCGGTCGACCGAACCATTCAAAGTCAGTTAATGCAGAATTTACGAGCCAGCGTCAGACTCCAGCTGGAGGTGATCGGAGCTGGTTCGGTCGACCGAACAGAGGGATCGGTCGACCGAACCTCAGTACCCTTATAAAATGAGCTCGAAGGCAGAGGCTAAAGGACAACTTTCTGATCAACCAAAAACTCAGTTCTGCAAGCAATTCGAGCTACACATCTTCATCCGTTCTGCAAGCCACATCGTCCGGAAGTGCCGACCACAAGCTTTGCTTTCCAATCTTCTTGTCGGTATAATCTTTCATTTTGCTTGCATTGTATTTAACTTAAGCAAGATAGTAGGGTGTTACTATCTTGCTCATACTTGTACGATTTGCTTCTTTTCGAAGGATTTCGAAAAGAAGAAATATAGTGTTTGCCCAACGGTGCGGTCAAGGACCGCGGGCCTTCGAGTAGGAGTCGAGGTAGGCTCCGAACGAAGTAAAAATAACTTGTCTCTTTATTTCCGCTGCACGACTTTGATTTGAAAAAGAAAAGAATAGTTTTAAAAAGCGCGCGATATTCACCCCCCCTCTATCGCTTTCTAACGATCCATCAGACTTTTTCACCAAGTGTCCGGTCAATCATTTGACCCACTTGGACTTTTCTCCTCGTGCCAAATGTCCAGTTAACCTTGACCCACTTGGACTTACCGTCTTGTGCCAAGTGTCCGATCCTCTATAACCCACTTTGACTTCCTTCCACCAGATGCACGATCATCCTTGACCCATCTGGATTTCCTTGTGCTAAGTATCTGATTAATCCTTCGATCTACTTGGACTTCCCAACACCAGGTATCTGGTCAACCTTGACGCATCTGGATTTTCATGTGCGTGGCTTCACTCACTAGGACTTTCACCTAGCTTCACTCACTAGGATTTTTATCTGTTTCAATCACCAGGATTTTCACCTAGCTTCACTCGTCAGACTTTTCACCTAGCTTCACTCACTAAGATTTTCACCTACTGCCTGGTTTCACTCACCAGGACTAACATCTGTCTGGCTTCACTCACTAGGACTTTCACCTAGCTTCACTCACTAGAATTTTTTCACTGCCTGACTTCACTCACCAGGACTTCCACTTGTCTGACTTCACTCACGAGGACTTTCACCTGGCTTCACTCACCAGGATTTTCAACTGCCAGACTTCACTCACCAGGTCTTTCATCTGCCTGACTTTATTTACCATGACTTTCCATCTGTCTAACTTCACTCACCGTGACTTTCACTACCAAGTGTCTGGTCAACACTGAATCAGATTTTTTACTTCTGCCAACATTCCTATTGGACTTGCCTTTGCCTAACCTCCAGTTAGGACTTTCCCAGTCAAGTAACCGGTTACCCTTGACCTACTTGACTCTTCTTCACATCTAATTGGTCAAACCTTGACCAGAGGGGAATTACACCAACAATCTCCCCAATTGGGCGATTGCACATGCAATCTCCATATATTGTCAAACATCGAAACCCAAACATCAAGACTCAAGCTTGAGCGAACTCAAGCTTAGTCAATCTGGTCAACCTGACTCAGGGGATATTGCACCAACAATGTTTATAGGAAAACATGTATTTCCATAATACTCTTGGTAATAACGGAACAAAAGAATACTTCTACTTATCCATCTAGTATGGATTGTCAGAAGAAAGTAAGAACTTACACATGTTTTAAAATTATGAATTTCAACAATTAAGAACTTAAACAGTTCACCAAAAAAAGAGGATACATTCCAATTTGATGTAAGATTAAAGATGGATAACATTTAGCCATGTTTGATAGATTATTTGGAACATTCCAATAGCACAAGGGATTTTCAACCATAAAATTTCTATTATTAATGCACTATCTAATTATTTCTTGACTACAATCCAAAAACTAGTTGGGAAGAAATTTTCTTACTATGTTATTCTTTCAAGTACACAGGCCAGAGTTTACTCAACTTGGGATGAAGTCAAAACTACCATCTTTGGGTGTGAAAAACCTTCTTATAGAGGGAACCATGCCTTATATGAAGCTCTTGACTTAGTTAGGGCTAAAGTCAACCCTAACTTCCTCATCAACACTTCACTTAATCTGATGAAAAAATTCAACCAGATAAAACTTACTTAACAACAGCAGTCAATAGCACTCAGTCTCCTATCAAAAGGATTAATAATCCTCTTGAAGAAGTTTTACACGACTTCTATGATATAAACCTTGTTGGAGATATATTGGTACCCATAAGTTGTTGAGTAGTCAAGGTAATCTCCCTTCCTTTGTATGTATGATGTTCAAACTTTTCAAAGTGAATGTTTGCTTTTCGAAAGGAATATATAATTTGGCATTTGCATCATACTGCTCATGGATTGTTATATTGGTGAAATGTCTTATTATCAATAAATTCAAAGAGAAATGTACTTATATACAAATAAAAAACAATTGAAAAATAAATAATATACTTTTTTAGTTAAATATATACTGCTCAATAATATGGAACAAATCATCCACATAGAAAAATAAAGCTTTATATTACCAAAACCAAAAAGCAAACCAAAAACAACTTAATATTTAAGAAAGAGCAAGACAAAGATGCTTTATCTTAATAAGACACACATGTTAGAAAATACAAACCTAAGACAACTTATTCTAACACCATAACAAGTTTTGCATGTTAGAACTTGGACATTTATCTTATGCATATCCAAACAGAAAAATCTCAATACCCGAGAAGCTAAATTGGTATGATGCACAAATTTAAACTTGGTGGAAGTAATTAAAATCTGATGTTTCAAATGTATCTTCCATCTATTCTATTATTTCTATAGAAGATATGGAAGAAGTTCCTTCTTCATTAGATTATACATTGGTAAACTTTTTCATACAACATTTTTATGGGCTCCATTTTGAACAAGGGTTAGAAGAACAATTAGAAGACCTAAACTTAATGTAACACCAATTTATACCTCAAAATTTAATTGACTTAAGATTTGATTAGCGTGAATGTCCTCATGATTGGATACTTAAAGAAGGAACATATAATCTTGCCTATTTTTTTTGTAGATTTTACCGTCTATAAATAAAAGGGGAACGTGTAAAATATATAAGAAGCAATGTTGTAATCTTTGCTTAGAACAAATTTTTATTATTACAATCCCCATAGTTCATAATGTCTAAGGCAGTACAAGAAATGTACTATTGGAAACCAAAGTCTCAGTTCTTGAAACTCGAATGAATTTACTTGAAGTTGACTTAGCCAACCTTATGGAGAACAGAAACAACCTTCTCGATAAAGGAAAATGTATTTTCATCTCTGAGGAGCCTAAGAGCATAATGTACCTTGAACATTCAAGGACATGAAATCACTTCACATGTCTTCCTTGATAGTGGAACAACAAACTCAACTATTGATGAAGCACTTCTACTTTCCTTTCTACCATCCACTTTAATTAAACAAACCAATACTCCATTGGTCAGTACCTAGTTTGTTGGCTAAAAATTTACATGCAATAAATTTGTTAAGAACATTTAACTATGTTTCTGTACCAATTGTGGCATGTTTAATACTCCAATTACACTTAATCAATTATGGATCATACTGCTTCCCCATAAAGATATACACTTGATCTTAGGACTAAATTTACTACTCGCTCCTGATCGAGCCTTATTACTTACGAAAGACTATGTTGTCTTCCTCACTACACCCGTGATCACCCCCATTTTTTTTACCCCTCATAGATTAGCACTAGTAAGTGTGGAATTGACCCTCCTCTCCCTCTTGTTGCCTCTAACTAGAAAGTTGTTCCCGTAAAGAAACAAGATCTTACAAACAAGGATTATGTCAGTAGGAAAACTAGTTTTACTTGACTATGAAAGTCCTCCTAATGAGGATAATAAGGATCTCTTAAGAGATTAGGATAATGATGTTCCTAAAGACTTTGTAAACCCTATTTACTTATTAAACCTGATCAAAACTTAGGATCCTTTAGACTTCTTAATATCTAGGCTGGAAAAGTAGAAATTATAGGAGAAAATTCCACTAAATATTGGGAAAAAGACAAAATTTATTGCAAACTAAATATTATTAATTCTGATCTCACCATTAAAACACAAGATTTAAAATACACTAACCGGGAACAAGAGGAATGTACAATGCATATTAACCAATTATTAAATCTTGGTGCTATATAAAGGTTTGCCTCTAGATATAAAAGTCTGCTTTTTTTGTTTATAAAAGAGTTGAATAGAAAAGAGGACAGTCTAAAATGTTATTTAATTATAAATGCCTTGATGACAATTGTCATGAATGTTGAGTTTTGAAGCAAAATTAAAGATGAAAAACACAACAGAAGAAAAGCTCACCATTCCTTTGAATTCAAGTTATTGTTAGTGTGAAAGTTAATTACCTCTAGATGTGTGGAATCTTCTGTGAATCTGGAGAGTCAAAGCGATCTAAGCACAATCAATACGTTCACATCTCTATGGTATCTAATGAGTACAACCGTCACTCATCTCATAAGCATAATTGGAGTCTTACATATCCATGTCGCAGTGCTAGCTACTATTTAAGTTGAGATAAAAACCCCTAACTTTTAGGGTTGACACGATCTTATCAGAAAAGATCATGTTCATAGCCTACTCAACCTTCAAATATTATCTAATGAGACTTTTTCCCTTTTTTCCATGCATATCCAAAATAAAAATGTGGGCATAAAATCGTGGACTTTATTTGGTTTGGGTTTGTTTGAAAAATACAAACGCAAATTAGATCAACATATTAATCCAACAAGTTTAAGATCAAATTAATCCAACAAGTTTAAACTCCAAAATAAATTTGAGATTTAAAACTTAGACCCATTTTATTTTAGTCTTACTAAAATAAAACAAACTCCAAAATTGATGCGCTCTTTATATGTGACCCAATAGGTTCTCATAATATTGGCAGTGACTCTAAAATCTCATTTTAAAGACATAGACAATGAGTGACATCTAGTAATACATCATAGCTACCCAAGTGACGAGAATATCGTAGATTCGACCTAACCTATCTATGACTATTTTATTATATAACTTAGTTCTTTTGCCAATGACATCTAAAATGATTTACTATATATAGATTGTGTCATCCTCTCATCAATTTTTGTGTTTCTTAATCTCTAAGTAGACTTACTTAACCAAATAAGTTCAATATCTTATACTAACTTATTTAAGCATGGTAATACATTGTAATAGTTCTACTTTATCAAGGAGCCCATAGACATTACTTCCGTTATATGGAAGAGATAAATTTCATCCACATCACTCACATCCCTTGGCATAACTCATTAAATACCTAGTGAACGACTTTATAATCGACCTTGTTATAGGTGACATTTATTAATACTAAAGTACACAACTTCTTATATAGGAAACCGTAATGACTTTAAGTCAAAGTATTATTTATATTGATAGTCATTATGGGAATGTTTATAACACTTATATAATAATCCATGAAACATTCTTATGGCGAAGCAATTCAGTAAATATTCTCTAATATGTACCAATGTTTAACTTGGTAGCTTATATCCATGACTTGTAAAATTAAGTCATTAGTTAACTTACATGCTAGTCTTAATACATTAATATTACCCTTGTATATTAATATTTGATTAGAAATAATTAAAAGTAGTATTTTATATATCTATAGTCTGCCATAATCAATTCAAATAATTAATATCTTATAGAACAAAACCTACCACTCTAGGGAATTTTTATATTTATTCAAATTTACATAAATATAAAATAAATATAAAATGTTACTTATTATTAAAATATGATATAAAAGTCCCATAACAATTATCTCATGATTGACTCTTAGGGCTAACACTAATAATGAAGACGATTATAAAATATCAGACAAAGACCAACTACTCAACAAAATTCAGAATTCAAAATAATATTCAAAATTTGACATGAAATCTAGATTTGGGTAAATTAAGATTCACCCAGCCTCTATAAAATGAACTGCCCTATTTTTTTTTTATTTTTTAATCAAAAGGATCCCACTTCGTAAACTCTTCTATAAAATTACATAGTTGTCCTCAAATACTATGTTCAATCTATTTTACTTTTTAAGAGATGAATTTTAAATTTAAATTGATTGGGTAGACTTGACATATTCAACAATATTCACATTGTAATAATTACAGTTTCATAGCTACAAAACTGTAACTATTATAATTCACATTGTACTTATAGCAGCTATGAAACTATAGCTATTATAACAGAATTAACTTGTCCATCTAACATTCAAGTTGTTGCAACTATGATTTTATAGTTGGTAAAATGTAGATTTGTCTTGTTCAATAATATTCATATTATTGTAGCAGCTATGAAACTATAACTAGTATAACTATGACAACAACTATGAAATCGTAACTACTATAACACAGATTTATCTTGTTTATACAATTGGTAAAATGACTCAGGTTTTAATGCGTATGGTAGAAGATAATAACATTGAACATGGTACTTAAGGGCAACTATCATTTTAGGAGAGAAGTTGATCACTTTTTGTTAAAAAAATAAAATAAGAGACCCTCATGTGATAATTAAAAAAAATATATTTTTGATTTTTACCTATTTTTTTCTCCTAATATTATTTTTTTACAAAAAATAAAAGTGCATTTTTTTAATTAGAATCATTTTTAAACAAAATTATTAATCATCATCCCACTATATTTTTATTAGCTAAATTATCCCTTTTTACTTGATCCCAAGAAAATTGAACTGTGAGTTAGCTAAGCACTCAAATTAATCACATTGTACCAGTTATTAATTGTAGCTACTATAATGTATAACAATTATAATTTATAACTATTACATTTTGTAATAGATATGCACGGTGTGAACTATATTATACAACTCAAGTTAATATTGATCAATAGCATATTATAATAGTTATAAATAATAGCAATTATAAATCATAACTGTTATATTATTATAGTAGTTATAACTCAACTATTTCAACATATGCCCATGAGATTAACAATATATTATAACAGTTATAATCATAACTACTATAAAATTATAATAGTTACACTTCATAACTAATATTGATAGAACATATTCAATTTAGACAAATCACACTGAAAGGTATTAGAGTGAGGATGGGATATTAAAAGGGTTGCACTTGAAGAATTCTAAAAGTAGATTTTTAATTTTTTTTATTGATATTAAAAGATGACTCCAAATTGCTTAGAGAGGATTTCTTTATAATATATTGTTCTAGGATTTTTTTTTTTTACTCGATGCTCTATGAATCAAAGAAAAAATTGTGTTAATTTAAAATATATTAAAAGAAATTATCAAAATAGAAACTAACCATATCTTTATAGACAATGGACTAGAGAAATTTTGATCACATTGAATGCTATAAATATTTGTGATTTAAATCTTATCCATTTTAATTTGGGAGGGATCTAAATTTTTTAGATTAAAAAAATTCTTAATTTGTGGTGTACCAAATTATTATTACTATAAAATATCTAAATATTGGTCTTTTGTGTTGGTAGTTAGTTCGGTAATTGTCCGAAGGTCGCACCTAAAATTTGAAATGGACTAAAAGGTATCTTAAATATTAGGATCAAACAAATTTAGATATCTTCATAATGGTATAATATTGTCCACTTTGTGCCTAAACTTTCATGATTTTATTTTTAGACTCTACCCAAAAGGTCTCATACTAATGGAGATATTCTTCTCTTATAAGTCCATGATATTTCTCATGTGTTTTTCAATGCGGAATTTTGTTTGTAACCTTACAACCTTAACAATCCCTCCTTAAATGAAGGACCATAGGCCCCCCGCCTCAAGAAGAAAACATATCCGTTTGATGTCTTATCCTTGACCCACCAGGTCTTCTTGCCCCTCAGTCCAAATGACCTACTAGATCTTTATGTCCCTTGGTCCATTCAACCTATTAGGACTTTCTTGCCCCTCAGTCCAACTGATTTACTAGCTCTTCCTCTCCACTTGACCTACTAGCAACTGACTTATTATGCCTTCCTTGCCTAGTCGCAACTAGGGTTCCTTGGCCTGGTTGTCCATCAGGACTTCCTACCTGGTGTCTAGTCCTCATAATCTAGACATGGGAGCCCCACTTCCTTTGTTCGAGGTCAGTATTTTACTCACATGGTTAATTAGACCATAACTCTTGTACACAGTCGATGGCTAGACCTTTTGGTAATTCAGATTCTGATACCAATTATTAAGACTGAAGATGTCACACTCCGAGGGTATACTTAGTTCGTAAGATTGGATGGTATCCCAGTGACAATATAAAAAATAACTGATACCAACCCAATTACAGATAATACAAATATCGATGCAATATAAAATCACCAAGCACATAAATGCTGATGTGTATATGTGTGCATATACATGTGATCATACTAAACCAAATAAGATAACAATTATACTCAAACATTCAATATGATAAGAAAAGTATAAGTACAAGAAGCGGAAAATAACTCAAACAACTCATATAGAAAACTAAACTTGAGTGAGACTGACAGCTAGGAACTCTGAGGGATATAACACATCATCTATCTGCTAACCTAGTAAAAGAAAAAATAAGGGTAGTGAGCACAAAATACTCAGTGGGTATAAGACAGATAATGCATGATACTACATATAAAGAGATCAAAGGAAGCATTTTCATGTAAAATATTTATTACAAAAGTAAGAGTGTTAATATAATCAATTGCTAACAAAAGTGTAGACAACTACATAACTCTTCACTAACTTGCTTAACCAAGTATAATCAATAAATCGGAAGTACATATAGTACATCCAAAACCTCATAAACAAAATTCACAACTAATATATAGCAAACATATAACAGATCCTGACTGTCTCAATAACATGCTACCATGAATGAGTCTTGTGGGCAGTCAGAGTATATAACTAGTCACTATCCACGAGAGAACACTTTGCCACTGATAATCCCATGAGTGGATAGGATGAGGTATCTATCTAGCTAGTCATACACTGATTGTGGGGGGAATGCTCTACCACGGATGATCTCGTGGGTAGTTAGGGTATGTCAATAGTCACTATCTACAGGAGAACGCTCAACCACGGATGGTCCCGTGGGCAGGCAAGATGTATAAGTGATCACTGTTTGTGAGAGAATACTCTACCATGGATGGTCCCGTAGGAAGACAGGACATATACATATACCAAGCCATAATAACAAAATAAACAGTAACAATCCATCCAAGGATAATGTTCTTCAAGCTACCTAACCTCATTAGCATATATGCATGAGCCTAAATAACAACCAAAGCTTTAGTAGAAATTCGATATTTTATAATATGGTATGATCCTATTAATGTATAGGCATGAGCCTAAATAACAAACAAAGGTCTAGTAGAATACTCAATATCCTATACTATGACATGATCGTACTAATGTATAGGCATGAGCATATATAGCAAGCAAAGGTCTAGTATGATACTCAATATCCTACACTGCTATATTACTACCTAAAGTTACAAGTATAAATAGTAATAAATAGCCTAAATAATAAATAAGATTGTATGGATATCAAATAAATCAAACTAAGGACACGAAACTAAGTATCAACTCAAGAAGTAAATAGAATGGAGTCAAGATAAGCAGACCCAAGGGGTTTAGGGTTTAGCTGATTTTTACAATAACATTTTAACACTTCTAAATAAATCAAAATAAGTAATGAAGGTCAAAACCCATTGATGGACCTAGACAGGTCTAATTGGATCTATTTCATATCCTGTGTTTGAAGTTGTAGGGAGTCCAACGATGCTCTCTATTGCTTATTTCGACTTCGTTGGAGGTATTAAAATGTTATTGAATGAATCAACTAAAATATGGTCCTGATATCCAAGAAATATATCATGCACGTGGTATTGCCAAAAGATAGTGTAATTATTTGTTGTGCTAATTTTAAAAAATTAGCACCATAATAGTTATGCATGTATGCAAAAAAGAGAGGAAAGAGAAGAGAAAAGAGGAGAAGAAAAAGAAGAGAGGTTGCATGAGAGGAAATAAAAGAGATAAAGAGAAAGGAGAAGGAAAAAAAGTCAGATTTAATGGAGGGGTAAAATGGGGAAAATGTGCCTTTTGAATATTTTCAACATTTAAGATGCCTTTTTTTTTTTTTATCAATTCTGATCTTTAGAGGTACCCTTTGGACAATTGCCCTAGTTAGTTCATTTAATTATTGGAGTATTTAAGCTCCATAATGGTAATATTTAAATGTTGATAAAGACATTATATTTTCTAGTTATATGTTATTTTCAAGTGAATATATAGCACGTGAGAATCCAATGAAACATCCTTTTTTGATGACTCACTAAATCTCTGAAAATTTATCAAGATGTCAATTCACTCAATCATTAAATGTAGAATCGTGCAATGTAGCATAAACTTTAAGTTAAAATCCAACTATAAAGGAGGAGTGAATAGATAGATTCCACAAATAAATGTAAAGCTAAAAATGACAAGGTTATCGAGAGCTAATTGATGCCTTCAACCTTATTTAGACTCTTGAGGTTCTTCGGGCAATGTTGGCATCCGTAATCGTACAAAGGAGGTTAAGGAAAAGCCTACTACTACTAGATCTATTGAACTCTCGTTGCCTAGGAAGTCTGTCTCATCTTTTATTAGCACCTCATAGCCGCGGGGGGCCGAATAATAACACATTTGATACATATGTCAACGACACAAAATGAAATCTAATTTAAATTTTCCATCAAACACATGCATTAAAACATTTGAGGACCACCCCTTAAATTCAAAGCTCATTTATTAAATGTGAATGGTACAATGTTCTAACCAGCAATATGCCCAAAAGTCCTTTGAAAGTAGTTAACAATAAAATCCTAACACGTTTTGTTTAGGTTTAGACTATAATTTATTAAGTTTCTACTCTAAGTAACAATTTGTCCAGTGTTTACATCGAACTGCCCGATTATTGCAGCGCACGTGAGAGAGACATGCACTGCAAATTGTTAATCTTAGCTGTTTCATCGGTCGTCCACTCAAAGTTGGGGATGGAAGAAACATTGACATTTTTAATGAATCGTACACAGATTTCGGCATTCTTCTTTTCGCCTATCTAACTTTTCTAACATCAAAATCATGCAGTGCCCTCGTCCTTTAATTATTCTTAAAAGTTGATCACTCAATTTACATTGTTGAATCATATCTAAAATAAAATATGAATACATTAAATAGGCTTTCAGAAATTACATTGACTTTAGTTTGAACTGATTCTGAATTTTCTAGATCTATATATTGATTTTATCTAAAATTATACTATGTTTATTTGGAAGAGTGGAAAATAAAATTTAAAAAAAGTTTTCACGGTAAAAAGATGTTCATTGTTTACTTCATTAAAATTTTAAGAGTGAAGAGAAACACAATCCATCAATGGATGATTTTAAAGTTAAAATCAATAACAACCATTAAAAAAATGACGTATGTACCCCTTTTCATTCATAAAATTACACCATATATAAAAATAAATAATATATGTACCATTTTTAGCTCACAAAATTATACCATATACCCAAAAAAATGGCGTACATATTCTTTTTCAGTTACAAAAGTATACCGCATGTATCGATCTACCTCAATCAAGATAAATAAATATGCAGAGGAAGAGATTTCTTTCCCTTTTCATTCTCTTTCTATGTCCTTAAGTTTATTTTATTTATTCATCGTCTACCCCTTAAGATAAACAGAGGATTTAGAGAACTCTATATTATTTTAAATCAAATTTAATATATTTTTGAAAGCTCTTTAATATATATGTGTTTTCACATTTAAATTTGGATAAATTGAAAATAATAAATTTTTAAATTTATAAAAGTTTGATAAAATTTATACGTCTATTATAAAAATCCTAATTAAAAATTTTCTTCTAGAGCTCTCCTAATTAGAAAATCCTAAATTTTTAAATATTATAAATTCACAACGAAATGGACTGATACATCTAAATCAAAGCAACTGATGTACTCATGTCTTTAATGTTATAAAATGTCTAAATCAAACTCTTCCTTATTTGTCTTCCGTGAAAATATTTTTCAGTGTGAAAATAACTTGATCCCAAGGAGGCTGCTGAAACAATTTCAGTGGCTGAAAATGTTTTGAAACCTAATTTGTCAACGCCTTCTCTTGTTTTTTCATGACAATCTGACAAGGACATATGCAATTTATTAGAGCAAAAACTGGTAAAGTCGTCGTATTAGCTACTATCCTCCTAACGTAGCGGCTCTTTGCATGAGAAAAATTAAATATAATTTGAGATATTTTATACCCGCTAAAGCATAATTATATTTTTCCCATCGCAATCTTACACGGACACACAGTAGAACAATGCAACTCATTGATTGAATAGAAACAACAAACAAGCAATAATACTGAATATCTTTACAGTCTAACAAAAATGAAAAAGCCTGATAAAATATTTCTATTTTTGAGATCAAGTTGTTTCACCTAACAGGATTCTGAGAATGGTACATCAATAATTCAAGGTCTGTGTTCAGATAGCGAGGTGACGAAAAAAAGAAGAACTTGGTGGACACCAAAAATCTACTGGAAGTTTTCCCCTGCCAATCTCTTTCATTGGTTGTTGGTCCGGTGCCCATTAATGCCTCCACACGTGATCAGTAAAAAAAAAAACAACAATGGCTGGATCGAATCTCTAGATCTTGTGGTAGGGGCAGTCCACAGTGCAATTTGCCTCATGACTCCATAATTGCACCTGCTAATTAGAATAAGTAGGGGCAGTCCGCACTGCAATTTGCCTCCCTAATCTTCTCTACTCAAAAGGAGATGGTAATTAGAGGTTAGCAGGGTTTTGTGTAGCCTCTCATGGTTGCAACTCAGCTGTGGTGGTTTCCAGCTTTCCCCCTTGCCCTTGCAAGGCTAATAGCTCCAAGTTCAGACAGGGACAGTGTACCTTATCTGACAGTCTCTGCACATGCAGGAGGTTTTTTGTGCAGCAATTAACCATGGCTCGATGTAGGATATTGCTGTATTGCTAGTCGGCCGAGGATCTGAGCGTTGTTACTCTCAGGTTAAGCTCCAAAATCCTTTCTTGCTTTCGAGTTTGGTGCGGTTAGGGTATGTGTCGAGCAATGGACGCAGATGCTCAGATTCATGAAGAAGATTCAAGAGAGCAGCACCTCCGGAAGCAGCTTGCTGCTGCTGTGAGGAAGATTGGGTGGAGTTACGCAATCTATTGGTCCATCTCCAGCCACCAACCAGGGTAATTAAACTAGTTTCTCTCTTGTTGTTGGATTTGTTAGAGTCAAGAAGATATTTTCATTGTGTTCTTCTTTAGAACTTTCCTCCTTTATGGTGCCACCTAAAGTGCTTTTTTTTTTTTCTTTTGATGATGATGATTTTACTGTTTCAAATTTACTCATTTGTTTAGGGTTTTGGCATGGACTGATGGGTTCTATAATGGTGAAATCAAGACAAGGAAGACCACACAACCCACAGAACTGAATTCAGATCATATTGGCCTCCAGAGGAGTGAAGAGTTGAGAGAATTGTATGAATCACTTTCAGCAGGTGATAGCAACCTTCACAATAGAAGGCCTTGTGCTTCATTGTCGCCCGAGGATCTCACCGATACCGAGTGGTATTACTTGGTTTGCATGTCCTTCACCTTCACTATAGGGCAGGGGTAATGATGTTCTTCATCAGTCATGGATCTCATTGTTCATCTGCTTTATTTCCACATTTATGTTTACAGTTTCGGTTTCGATTTCTTTTGCTGTTCAGATTGCCTGGTAAAGCGTTTGCGAACGATCAGTATGTATGGTTGAACCATGCTCAGTTTGCCGATTGCAAGATTTTTTCGCGCTCTCTACTTGCAATGGTGGAAAACATAGATCACTCACTGAACATGTTCTTTAAAGTTCTAATTTAGTCAGTTGCATGATTACATTACTTGTAAGGCTAACATTTGGTTACTCTTTCTCTTTTGATATGTTGCTCCTATTTTCTTTGCTCGGTCTGTCGTTTGACGCCATCCAGAGCGCATCTATTCAGGTAACAAAGGACTCTGGTTCGATATCAAACTTGTAGCTGCTACACTTGACATCTTACATATCTTGAACTTGAGCTTTCCATGCATAATAGCCATGTAAAGTATCTTGTTGTTAGAGGAATCTCAAGAATTTTTAGCTAGTCGTTGTAACTTCGATTTCTAAATATTTCATTCACAAGTTTGCCTCTTTCAGACTGTGTTGTGTATCCCTTTCATGGATGGTGTGCTGGAGTTTGGTACAACTGAATTGGTGAGTTTCGATTCATTTTCAGTTTGATACTTCAAGTTTGCCTTTCCAATTCGGGTTTATTTAACGCGAGTATCTTTCTTCGATATGAAACAACTTATTGAAAGATTTTGGAGGATCCAGCTTTTGCTACCCAAACCACAAATCTCTTTTGGGAGCTACCAGTTCCAGTTTGCTCTGAACAATCTATATCCACTCCTGAAATGGCCGCTACCGATCAAGTTATTCAAAATCAAAATCTCGGTGACGATTTAGACAATTCTATGGTTTTGGAGGATGACAATTTGGTCATAGAAAGCTCAAATCCACTGGAGATTCATCCAGTGCATTTTCCTTTTGCTCTTCAGTCGTATGCCACTACAAAGGATGAGTCTGAGAAACTGCATTTTGATATCTGTGAAGAACTAAATATCAGTTCTCACGGTGATGGCTCGAATGAGTGTTTTCGAACGCAGCAGCTCGAGGATCTGCTCGAACTGAATGGGCTAAATTGCCTTCATGGTTCTCTAAACTCAAATGAGCAAGAATCATTGTCCATTGTTGATGCCCAACAGCTTCTTTCTTCGACCAATAAGGTCCAAGTTGGCGACGACATACACTATGTGAGGACTCTTACTAGGATTCTATGCAACTCTAAACAGGTAAAAACATGTAGCCTCCTTGACAACTCAATGACAGCAAGCAAAATGCTGATGGATGTTTGTTATTGTTGTCGAAACAGGTAAAATCAGTGCCATGCTTCTCAAAGGTCTCTCACAAATCAAGTTTTATCGTCTGGAGAAGAGGTTTGAGCAGCGCAAAACCATTCAATGGCACACCACAAAAGCTGCTGAAGAAGATTATAATTGATGGAGAATGGTTACTCAATGGCAGCATTCTAAATTGCGAAGAACAAAATGGTTTACCGGAAAATCTATTGAAGAAAGGACAGCCACACGCAACCCGTGTTTCGTCGGAGAGAAGGAGAAGGGAGAAGTTGAACGAGAAATTCGTGCTTTTGCAATCGTTGGTTCCTTCCATTAGCAAGGTGATCCTATAGCTTTCTCAAAGCCTCCATCTGTATTTCATGATTGATAAACTAAAAGCATTCATAACAATATAGTCACTAGTGTTAGAGAAGATTATACTGAGAAGTCAAATTGCTGCTCCATCTTTCTTCATTAGGTCGACAAGGCATCAATCCTTGGCGACACAATTGATTACCTGAAAGATCTCGAGAAAAGAGTGCAAGAGCTAGAATCGTGCCGGAAGTCATCGGAGGATCTTGACACCGAAGACAGAAGTAAGCATCCTGATGATATAGCAGAAAGAACATCCGACAACTATGGCAACAAAGAGATCACCATTGTTGGCAGGAAGCGGTCGGCACACAAGCGTAAAGCTGACCTCCTTGAAGCAGAAGGGGAGCACCACTGGGTGCTATCCAAAGAAGGCCCTATCGATGTCAATGTTACCTTCAACAAAAAGGAGGTTGCAGTGGTGATGCATTGCCCCTGGAGGGAATGCCTGTTGCTTGAGATTGTCGAATCTATAGGCAATTTCCACTTGGATCCTGTCTCGATGCAGTCCTCGATCGTCGAGGGTTCGCTTGCTTTGACGATCAAATGCAAGGTAAATGCAGTGGATTACATTCTGTAGTTTTCGCTTGGATTACCAATTGATTGCCTCTTGGTGTCGAATGCAGCTCAGGAGCACCAGTGAGGCCTCACCAGGGATGATAAAGAGAGCACTGCAGAGAGTAATAGGTAAATGCCTGTAATGGTGATGATGATTTGAGCACTAGTGAATGATCTGTTAGAACTCTGAGTAACATGTCTATGAATTTCGAATTGCCGCCTAAACTAGATCGAATGAGCCACACGGTTACGATCGAATGGTTTATGATGCACATAGTTGACAATGATCTATATATACTTCAATTTGAGAGGGACCAACCTCAGAAGGAGTAAATGATCAAAGTGGAAGATTTTCAATCCTCCACAAGATCATGCTATTGCATATGAATCAACAAAAGATTCAAGCGATCCAATACCGGAGCTTTTCGGAGATCTACAACAAATATGCGAAATTGAATGGCAATAGAAGCTTTAAAGAAAATGGTATATCCACACAAATCCAGAAACATTATCATCTTCATTGTCACCGGATGAACTTTTTATATATATATATATATATATATATATATATATATATATATATATTTTGTTTAAGTTAGGAAGGTGAGAAGGTGCTCCTTCCTCTTCCAATTCATTCACCTTTTTCTATCAATGAAGGAAGGGGAAGAAACCTTCTACACTATAAGGTCGTCCAAAGTAATCTAAAGGAATTGTTTATAAGAGTAAAGGAAGAACACAAGAGAAGACTTGAGATTTGGTTTGTGGAATCTTGAAGACCTTCTTGATTCGTTTGTGATCATCCTTCCAACTAGGAGTGTTCATTATTTGGTCAATTCATTAACCCGCCCGATCCAAATAATATTCGGATTATTTGATTCAGTTAAATGAAATTCGGGTATGTTGAAATATTAATGGGTTAATGATTTGATTTTGGATAGCTTCTCATCCAAATAACCCGATCAAAATCCGAATAAGGAATTAATATATATTTTATTTTTTTTTTAGAATAATCTGTGGAATTTTTGGAATGTGTAATGAAACTATTTTTATGAAATTTAGAGTTTATTTATTTGTAAATGTAAATTATTTGGAGTTTATTTATTTGAAAAACATTGAAAATTTGAAATGAAAAAAATATTGGGTTAATTGGTATCCGAACTAAATAACCCGAATTAGTTTCAGGTAATTCAGTTTGATTTATAGTTAATTCGGTTTGATTCTTGGTTGGATTTAGAAAACTATAAAATATGAATAACCCGAATCGAATAATCCAAATAACCCAAACTGATCCAAATGACCACCCTTACTTTAGATGATAAGCGAAGATCAAGATGTACTATGGGAGATCACTGTGAGTTTTACATATTCAGATTTCTATATTTCATGCATTTATATCAAAGCATAAGATCTTTTATGCTTGTGGATCATGTTACTATAAAAGGATCAATGCAAGATATGCCAATAGATCTGTTTGAATGGTATGCACATGTTCATTGCCAGGGGAATCATTGACGCAGTTTGCTTTATCAGATTCCGCTATCGTTGGACCCGTCACTGGGCACAATTGCGATCTGCGTCCATCGTCGAACCTCGAGAGCAGTAGATGATAACCACGGAGTTTGTCTCCATTTTTAGTCGGTGGATGAATAGGAGGTTAGTCCTCCAATTATAATCAACGGGTGAAGGGGGCGGAGGTGATGGCAGTATGGGTGCTGGCGAAAGAGAAGAGAAAAGCGGCGTGGGTGATAGCGAACAAAAATCGAAGCATTAGGTTTCGTACCAAGCATTAAGTTTAGTGTATATGTTTCGGCAAAGTTTTTTTTTTTTGCAACCATTAAGTTTATTATTAATGTATTAAACTAAGGTTTATTATTGCATGAAAAAAACTTTTGAAACTCATGCATGTTGAAATTAATGCCAATGTCGATAGCGTTAGTGTAAATTTTTAATTAATGCATATTGCAATTAATTAGAAAATAGTTTAATTAATTCATGGTTCAGTTAAATTAGAAATTGAATTTTGTTGTTTAATATTTTAATTAATTGGGCATGGACTTGAATAATTAGGTCATTGAGATCCCGATCTGATTTAAACCATTAGTTAGTTTAACCAGACCAGTTTGGTCCAGTTAGACCGAAGTCTAGTTTAAATCATTGATTGATTTAACTAGATTAGGTTAGTCCTGTTAGACCCTGATCTGGTTTAAACAATTGATTGGTTTAACTAGATCGGTTTAATTCAATCAGACCACATTGAATCTAATTGGACTGAACCTTTTTAGATTTGATTAAGTGAACTAGATTTGTTCTAATAGGTTAGATTTGATCAAATTTGGGTCAAATTGTCCAATGAGCTAGGATTGATCAAATAAACATTAATTTGATCAATAAGTCTAATTTAGACTTAAATGGGCTTAGGTTAAACAATAACAGGTAAGATATCCCTGTCCGATTAGATTAGTTCTAACGAGGATAATGGACCAAGTTCAGGGTTCAATTTCTCAATCGTCCGGTCCAGTGTGTCAGTCTACTAGAGCTCCTCAAATAAAGAAAATTAGTTTTTCTTATTTTCTTATGGATTCTGTATATTAGTTCTATGCATATGTGTGATTTGAAATGAACCGATTTTGTTACTGGTTTGTCAGTTTTGTACTGATATTATTATTTTCAATTCTATATGTCATGGATGATATGCACAATGACCCGTCGTGATGTGCGACGAAATGAGTTGAGGGAGGAGATTGAGGAGATAGAGTATGATCCAGTTTACGGACTCAGAGGATATATTAGATGTCTCGATCGATTGTTAGAAGCTCTAGCAGGAAGAGTTTCCAATCCTAGATAATTATAGGATCTGAGATTTGGTCCGATTGCTATTGATACACCTCAATGAAGTAGCACGCCATTTATGGGGGCTCTCCGAAGGGCGAATCTCATATGCACAATTGTGTGTGAAGCTATTTCAGCATGTGGAGCTACTTCACCATGTGGATCAAGAGGATCACGAAGAGTTTAAGGAGGATCTATAAGAGGATCTGAATGCCTATCCAATAGAGAATCTTGAAACTGTGTACCTAAGATTGCCCTAATTGAGTCCAATATGAAAGGGATAGTGTTGACCGCTATACTAGTGTTTGTCTTAGTGGCAGTGATGTTAACTTATCTAGTTGATTAGAATGTTGTTGTTACTGTCGTTATGTATGAACAATATTAGCCCATTAAATTTAATAAAATCATATAGTAAAAACAGTTATTATGTACGAACAATACTACTTTATGAAATGTTATCTTATGCGTTAACAAACAAGAAAAGAAATGTTATGTGTCAACTTTCTTAAAAGAATGATTAATTCATTTAAATGATGAGTTTATTTCATGATTTGTTCACTTAATGATTAGTTCATTTGATGAGATGTGTATAATAGTATTAATTAATGTTAGTTAGGATAGATTATACAAATGATGAATGGAAACGTAGTTGCCACTTGATTTTATAAAACAACTTAAATTAATATTAAATTAATTATAAATTATATACATGTGAAATATACTGAATTACTAAATAATGTGTTTATTTATGTTAGATTATGACAAATAAGAATATCATAGTTAAACTCAATAACAAAGAGAAATTATAAGGGGATAACTATAAAATCTGGCACTTTAAGATACAATATGTTTTTGAGGAAAAAAAGTTCTAAAGGCTATAAATCAGTTCATGGAAGAAGCTGCTGATGATTCTACAACATAGCACAAATATGACCTTGATGTCCACTGCTAAGGTAATATTGATTAGTTCAATGGTAAACAACTTGGTATTTGTGTATGAGTCATTACCATTGACTCATGTTGTCTGGGCAGCCCCGGGAGAGAAGTACAGTGGAGTAAGTCTCAATAAGCTTCATCAGCTGACAATTAAATTTAACAGTTGCAAAAAGTGCCCAAATGTCACCATGACCCAACATCTAAGGGAAATGACTAATATGATTCAAGAGCTAAAGACTACTGGACATAAGTTGACTAATGAACAATAGGTTTAAGCAGTAATCTGTTTCCTTTTTAATTATTGGGAAATGATAAAATAGAACCTTACACACAGTGAAAGTATCAAGACTTTCATTGATGTCTTACGCCATGTAGAACTTGAGGCGAAGAGAATAAGATTTGTAAGAATTTCTGGTCAAGCTTTTGTAGCTGAAGGTTCTGGTTCCAAGAATAAGAAAAGATGGTTCAAGAGAGGAAAAGAAAATGGAAAAGAAGCTGGTGTTGTTATTGGGCAAGACCAAATAAAAAAGAAAGGAAAGAAATATGGACAAAAACCTAAGAGCAAGCTGACTTACTATAACTGTGGCAAGAAGGGTCATTTTGCTTGGGATTATACTGAGCCAAAAAAGATAGATTCATGTTTATCTTCTTTCCATAAGCATTATGTTGGTAGTTTAGTGTTGTTTGCTGATTCTTATCCTTTGTGGATTATAGATTCAGGAGCAACGAATCATGAAGCTCATGATCGAGTACATACATGAAGTACCGTTGGGTACTAGCTAACAACAAATGAATATATATGGGAAACAATGCAAGGATTGAAGTCAAAGGAGTTGACACTTGCAAACTCAACCTACGTGGTGGACATACTTTGTTTCTATATGATGTCCTATATGCTTCTGAAATTCGACAGAATCTGGTTTCCATTAATAGTCTTCTTGCTTTGGATTATTGTATAAACTTTTATAGTCATTGTGTGGAACTGAGAATTAACTCTGTGTTAATAGGATATGATTATGTATCAAATGGTTTCATAGTTTTTAATGTAGAATGGTATTGATTATGACAATAATGGTTGTTTTTCAAACATTGCTTTCACTAGTGATGTTGATATTAATGATGAAGTTTGACATGCTAGATTAGGACATATATGACAAGAACGAATGAAAAGATTAGCTAGAGGGTCTGTTAAGCACTTATGCTAAGATTAACTTGTCTATATGTGAGCATTATTTTACTGGAAAACAACTAGGAAACCACTTGGTAAGGCTATTAGAGCTGAATCATCATTATAATTAATTCATTCAGATATTTATGGTCCAATGAATGTGAAGGCTGGAAATGAAAGTTCATATTTCATTACATTTATTGATGACTTTACACATTTTGGCCATGCGTATTTGATTTCTCATAAATATGAAGCATTAGTTTGCTTCAAACTTTATTTGAACGAAGTTGAGAATCAATTAGAAAATAAAGTTAAAACTTTATGCACATATCATGGAAGTGAATATTTGTCTGATCAGTTTAAAATAATATGTAATGATAAAAGAGATTATTAGACAACTCACTATCTCTGGAACTCCACAGCAAAATGAGGTTATTAAAAGAAGAAATCAAACTCTTCTAGATACGGTTAGGTCCATGATGAGTTAAGCTAATTTGTCAATTTCCTATTGGGGACCTATTGGGGAGATTTGTTATTAGCTGCAATCTATATACTAACTGAGTACCTTCTAAATCTATTCCATATGAATGTTGGGCAGACAGAAAACTAAATTTGAGTAATCTAAGACCTTGGGAGTCAACTGTCTACGTTCATGATAAGACTCACAAATATAGAAGATTATGACACAGAGGTGAGAAGTGTATCTTTATAAGGTATTCTAAGATTCTAAGAGTTATGACTTCATTAGTGAGCAATAAGATGGAATCATCTCTGAAATAGAGTCAAGAGATGCTACTTTTCTTGAAACTGAGTTCTCGACACGAGGTGAAGTTGATAAGACAATTCATCTATATGAGATAGAGGAGGAGGATAATATTACTTTATCAACAAATCAGGATATACATGAATCTAGTCAACCTAGTGGAAGTAATTTGCCATTGAATGAGTCAGTTTCTCAACAGTTTAACCTACGAAGAAGTAATCGTCAGATTATTCCTCGGAGAAGGTTTGACATTGAGAATGGGATATTGATGATTCTCCCAGTTGACGATGAGGAACCTCGAATAGTTTAGGAAGATTTGAGAAACTTAGTAAGAGAAAAATGAAAAATTGCAATGGATGAAGAGATGGAGTCAATGATAAAGAATAAAGTTTGAGATTTAGTCAATTTTCCTCCGGGCCGAAAGGCCATTGGGAATAAGTGGATTCTCAAAGTAAAGAGAAAAGCAAATGGATCGATTAATAGATACAAAGCTCGATTAGTTGCAAAAGAATATGCCCAAATGGAGGATATTAATTTTGAAGAAACATTCTTCCCAATTGTGAAGTTTGTGTCAATACGTATCATTCTAGCTATAGTAGCACAATTTGACATGGAATTACATCAGATGGATGTAAAAACAGCTTTCCTTAATGGTAATCTTGACGAAGAAATCTATATGGTATAACCAGAAGGTTACGTTGCTAAAGGCCAAGAGAAAAGAGTATGCAGACTTGGGAAATCTATATATGGGTTAAAGCAAACGTCAAGACAATGGAACATAAGATTTAATGAAGTCATTTTGTCTTATGGTTTTGAAATGATTAATGAGGCTTATGTTTACCTAAGAAAGGAAAAAAGAAAATTTGTCATTTTATCATTATATGTTGATGATATGCTAATAGCTGGAAGTGACATAAAGTGTGTGATAGAAGTCAAATCCTGGCTTTCATCACAATTTGACATAATGGATATGGAAAAAGTAGAGTACATCTTAGGAGTGAAGATCACTAGAAATCGATCTAAAAGGCATTTGGGTTTGTCTCAAAAAGCGTATATCACTAAGATGCTACAACACTTCAATATATCATATTACAACATTGAACAGGCACCTATAGCAAGAGGTACTATCTTGAGCAAAAGTATGTATCTCAAGACTCCTGAGGAAATACTTGAAATGAAGAAAAACCATATACCAATGTTATTGGTAGTTTAATGTACACTATGTTATGTACTTATCCTGATATAAGCTATGTTGTTGGCTTAGCTAGTTGTTGTCAGTCAAATCCAAGATTGAGACACTAGAAATCGGTGAAGAGGATATTCAAATATCTCAAAGGAACAACAAATTATTGCCTATGTTTTTAAGGATCATATATGAGCCTGAGTGGCTACACAGATGCAGATTGGGCAGGGCCCTTGATGATAGAAAATCCACATCTGGATATACCTTCTTGTTGAATGGTGGTGTCATCTCATGGAATAGCAAGAAGCAAGCTTGTGTAGCCTTGTCGATAATGAAGGCCGAGTATGTGGCTTATGCAACAACTGTGCAAGAGGTTGTCTGACTAAGAAGGTTTCTGAAGCATCTGAAGATTGTTGAAGACAGTGGGAGTCCTGTTACAGTGTATTATGACAGTCAAGCTGCTATAGCTTTTTCCAAGGATTCCAAATATCACAACAAAGTCAAGCATATAGAAATTAAGTATAATTTTATAAGGGATATTGTTAACAAGAAAAATATAATTCTTGAGTACATCCCTACAGGTGATATGCTTGTCGATCCTTTTACTATGCCATTGACTAAAGAGTCATTTCAAGGACATGTGAAGTCTAAATAATGTAACTTATTTTAAAGACATTTTAATAAATGAAAAATGTCATAATCTATTTAGTGTACAGTCTTTGTTACATTCGAATAAAAGTCTCGATAAGCATGTTAGCAGATTGAGATTGGTCCACTCACATGGATGATTATCTCTGTTTGTTAAGTACAAATAGAGGTAAGACCATTACTTATGGGATAACTTATGTAGCTGTGAATAGAGGTATACCCATAAGTTAAGGTTGCTTTGATAATTGTGTCAAGATGAGATCATTTAAGTAATTATCAGAGTAAATAAACCCACCATTTACTGAATCTGCTTAAGGCCATATTGGAATTCATATGTTGAATTTAAGATTAGATATTAGGTATGTCTAGATCGAAATCTGTACGATGTTAAATTTTAAGAAAAACATGCACTCTTTTTAGTAAAGAGAATAACATCGTAGCATGTAATTCATACCACATCTGTTATGGCGACAAGAAGGGTGGTAGGAGAATGGATCCCTGCTTCTCTACTATGTGAGACCCTTGAGATTATAAGTTAATCTTAATCTTATCCTAAGTGACTATTTAGCTGTCTACTTGAAGTTCTGATCAGTGTCTG
>JBBMJZ010052800.1:0-24542 GCA_037833815.1 Zingiber zerumbet
ATCACTAATTTCTCTTCTCTTGAGTTATCGGCTGAGAACGCCGCCATGTTTAAGGTGATCATTAACTGTCTCTTTCCCATTGTCTCACGTGCCTTAGCCACTCTTCGACCCCCTCACATATTTGCATTATATGTCATTCAGTATTCCCTTGACATCAACATCGCTCTGAACATATTTCATTGCATCATTCATTTTACTCAGCCAGTGCAGTAGACGATTCACATGCCTTTCGGTCATCTCATCACTGACTGGCTGGAGTTCATGAAGATAGATGTCTCTCAGGGACGGCTGGAGCCCATGACTGTTGCCTACTCTCGGATTTCTTCACGCTCCTTCACGAAGATGGGCTTTATGGGTGGTCCAAGGGGAGTTCGATGGCGCGATGGTCGTGCTCTTGGTGAGGGACCCAGGGCTCGCCACAGGAGGGATGCACAGGCATTGGTTCCTGTGGTGGCTGATGCTGAGGAGGACATCCCTGAGCCAGCTTCTACGACATTCTAGGAGACTATGGATACCCGCCTTGATGAGCTGACCCTGGAGGTAGCCAGCATGCACATTGTGATGGATACCATGGTCCATCGACAGACTACGATGTAGGCGAGTCTGGACACGATAGTGGATTTGGTGAGCTCTTGGGTGACGGGTCATCCGTCTCAGTCTGTTTCATCCACAGATCCCGTTCCACATGCTGAGGATGTTCCTGGTGCTGACTCTGCGGCGGCTCCTGCTCCGGCTACTACGTCTGCTCCTTCTGCTGATCCTGATCCCACTCCTCCGGGAGATGATCTCATTGAGTTTTATGTCCCTCTGTGACACGTGTTATTGTACATTATGTGGATGATTGTTGTGGAGTCCCTCTGTGAACTTCATCTTATTTTGGGTATATGATATACTGCTTATTCTATATTCTATTTTGTTTCTAAAATCCAAGTTGTTATATTATGTTGATATCTGTGTGCTTTAGGGGAAGTACTCCTCTGATTTATCGTGTTTGCTTAGTGCACAAATTGAGGGGGAGTTTTCTTTTTGATATTTGGCAAAGGGGGAGATATAGGTTAAAGTTTATGCTTAATTTAATTTAAATTGAAATTCAAGCTTACTGCTTATGTTTATGCTTACTGCTTATGATTAATTCAGATGATCTTCAGCGTAGTTGTAATCATTATTTATCATTATATTTTTATGGTGTATTAGAAATTAGCCTAAACTTAAATAGATTGTCAAATATCAAAAAGGGGGAGATTGTTGGTGTAATCATGCCCTGGAAGTTTCAATGTGCTGATAATTGTTTAAGTTTAGGTTAATACGTTGGATCTAACATGCATTGTGAGTTTGCAGGAGAAGTTTCTTGCAGGTCAGAAGACCAGATGCAAGAGAAGTCCAAGAAGGTCGAGGACCAGATTCTTGGCAAAAGAGTCCTTGCAGGTCAAAAGACCGGATGCAAGGCAAGAGAAGTCCAAGAAGGGCGAGGACTGAATTCTTGGCAAGAGAAGTTCCTGCAGGTCAGAAGGTTAGATGCAAGATAAGGAAGTCTAGGGGAATAGATGTTTATATGGTATAAGGTATTTATTTTAAAAAAATGCATGTTAATTCACTTGTTAGTATCAGAAATCGATTGGTAAATCGATTGAGACATGGCTGTGAGGCAGAATTCTTCTGAATCGATCAGCCAATCGATTGGAAGGAAACCAATCGATCGGCCGATTGATCGGTAAGTTTCTACGCGAAGCACAGAATGCTTCTGGATCGATTAGCCGATCGATTGGAGTAAACCAATCGATCGGGCGATCGATCCGTGAAGCTTCTATGCGAAGCACAGAATCCTCCTAAACCGATCAACCGATCGATTGAAGGAATTCAATCGATCGGCCGATCGATTCACATAGCTACTGCGATTCTGTAATTCTACGAGTGTGTCTGAATCGATTCAAGCACTGCCCAAATCGATTGAAGTTCGAACGAAATAATCTACGCCGTTGATCTTGACGTGATGGCGCTCAACGGATAGTTTTAAATCGATTGGAATACAAACCTAATCGATTCACAGCGACGATCATGTGAGAAACGGCTAGTTTTCAAGATGTTTAAAAAGCTGGAAGAGAGAACAACACAAAGATACCAAAAAATTACACTGTTCTATTGCTCTCTTATGAAAAATCTCTCAAGTGCTCAAGATCCCTCAAGTATTTCAAGCTCAAGCTCTCCATCTCACCACGTTTTCAAGGTTCAATCTGCAAGGAAGAAGCATTTCGAGTCTGTGATCTTTCTTTTCTCCTTCATTGTAGTGGGTGTGATCTGTTTACTTTGGAGAGGGAGAGTTTGTAAATCTTGTAAGGTTTCTCCACCTTCAGTGTTATTCCAAGAAGGAGAAGTTTGATAGTGGAAGGGTGACGGTGGTGTGGATCCTTGTACTAGTCACCTCCTTGAGGAGGTGGATACCAAGTAAATACAAGAGTTAGCATTGCTTTCAAGTGTCCACTGCGAAAAATCAAGTTGATCAAGAAAACGAAGTGAGTCATTCACCCCCCCCTAGCTCAACCGATCCTAACAGGAAAATTATTTCACATGCGGTGTTGTGCCCATATTTTAAATTTGGTTGTGAGGGATGGACTAGAATTAATTAGTGATAGCATTGAAATAATTCGTTATAGTGTCGCATTTTGGTCAACAACACCAAAAAGAGATAAAAAAATTATTGAAACAACTCGACAATTAAAGGTTCCAAGCACAAAGAAACTAGAACTTGATTGCAAAACACGATGGAACTTTACATATTTAATACTTAACATTGCATTGGAATATGAAGCTGTGTTTGCTCATTTGAAACAACGTGAAACTTTATATAAAAGAGTTCCCACACAAGAAAATTGGTCAAAAGTGAGAGAGATTTCTTCTAAATTGGAAATGTTTTTTGATGCCACGGAGTTATTTTCGGGGACCAAGTATCCCACTATAAATCTTTTCTTCTCTACTATTTGCGATATTAAGTTGGTAATTGGTGATTGGCTTCTCTCGGATGATAATGTGGTGAAAACAATGGCAATAAATATGAAAGTAAAGTTTAAAAAATATTGGGATGTAATGAATTATTTATTGGCAATTGGGAGTATTTTAGATCCAAGGTACACAATCAAGATAGTTCAATTCTATTATCCTCTTGTTTATGGTGATATGTCTTCTTATGAGATTGAAAAATTTAAGAAAAAGTTGGGTGAAATGGATGAAGAGTATGAGAAGAAATCCAAACAATCGTAGAAAGTGAAAAATTCACAATCTTCTTCTTCTTTAAAGCCTCCACTTCCTAAGCGTGGTACTTATACTGATAAATTTGAGATGTTCATGGATTCTAATACTAGTACTGAACATGAGAAGTCAGACTTGGATTATTATTTAGAAGAGTCTCTTTTGCCAAGAACAAGTGAGTTTGATATCTTATGTTGGTGGAAGACAAATGGGATCAAATATCCCATTTTGCATGATATTGCTAAGGATGTGTTGGCCATTCCCGTGACGACCGTTGCTTCCGAATCAACATTCAGTACTAGTGGGAGAATTTTAAATGCTCACCGTAGTAGACTTCATTCTAAAACTGTTGAAGCTTTGATGTGTGCTCGAGATTGGTTATGGAGTGAAATTCAAGGTATTAAATATTTTTCAAATGAAATTGTTTCTATTTCTTTATTGGTTTTCATTATAATATTTGTTATTCATTTTATCTTATTAGATTCTACAATTTCAAGTGATCAAAAGTTTGACAATGATGCTGATATAGAGGTAAGTTATTTTTATTATTGTATTAAAGTGTTTAAAATTTAATTAATCTTTTTTCTATATGTCTTATTATTTTGTAGGAGCCGGAGTCATTGTCACGCACAGTCACAGATAGTAACTCCATAGAATGTTAGAATTTAATGTGATGGTAAATTTAATATGATGGTACTCATAGATAGTAACTCTATAATCTATATGTCTTTTTTTCTATTTGCTTTTGTTGAACAATGTGATAATTTCTGTTATTTGCTTTTGTTGGTCAATGTGATAAATTTAATCTCATTCAAATTCCCTGTCAACATTTATGCAGAAATAGATTTCAAAAACTGGATCAGATCAAGGACTCCAATAGAGGCTCTTACCCCCACATAGCAAGGATAATTTAGTTTGCTTGAATACCAAGTGGTTCCCAAGTAAGTGCCTTCATTTTCGGTTGGACTAGGTTGTCTTTTGTAACTTAACATGGTGTTAGATTCAGTCCTTCATCTCTACCAAGTGGTGAGAACAAGAAGATAAAAAATTCTATTTTGCATAGCTAATAACCAAGAATATTGTATGATGATGTCAATATGTACTAATGATCAAGTATAATGCACTATACTCACATATTTGATGTCCTCATTATCGAGAGCATGATCTGAAAACTTGGTCCCATAGAATTTTATGTACAGGTACTATACACAGTGCTTTATTTATATTGTTAGAAATCAACATGTTAAAAGGGAGTGAGTGAAATGGAGAAATGATACTTTACCTCTTAGTTCTACATCGCTATGTGAAATTTGTTAACCATTCTTAAATATTATCTAATCTCTAACAATGTTGAATATGTGTGATTATATTAGAAATATATTATATGCATGCTAAAAGAAGAAAGTGAGAATGAGAAGATAAATATCAGTATGTACAAAAGCTAACTCTCATATCTTTCTACTAATCTTTCATTTTTCTTAATTGATTATGGTACACTTTAAACTAATTCACAAATTTAAAGTAATTCCTCTAGCAGATCTAATTTGCTTTAAACTGCAGATGCATTTTTGCTATTTAATTCTCTTCATGTAACTATCGAAACACAGTGAAACTAATTCTGATTCTAACTGCTTTCAAATACTAGAGAAAGAGGTACTTTGCATCTTTTTTTTTTTTATTGAATCCACATTCTTTTAGCTCGATTATTTTCTAGAAAGGTTCTTTTGTTTCTCTGTAAAATGAATCAATGACAATTGCCTCTAGGAGAGTTGTATCCTCTCAAAATTCTTGCTCTTGAAGCTAGTAAGATCTTATTTTTTGCATTTTCTGATTGCCGATTCTTCATATTTTGTGGATAAACAAAATATGAAGAATCAGATTAATTCATATCAACTCAGATTTTTTTGTGGATATGAAGATTTCATTTTTGTCCAAAACTTCAGATAAGGATTTGTCATTGTACATGGATTAAGCAATTTATGACCTGAAAGTAAATCAGATGATTTTCCTGATTCTTTTGGGGCGCATGTTTTATATAACAGCTGGTGATGGTGTATTTTGATGGTATAAACATTTTGTATATTCACTAAGCTGGACATTTTTTTTCCAAGCCATTCTTTATATTGTAATTGTTTAATCTTTGTAATATATTTTGATATTTATAATACTCATATTTTCTTTTTTTAATTGTGAATAATGACTATGATGTTTTTTGATATTTGCAGGAAGGAAATAGTGTGCCTATTGATTTTGGACAACTGGATGGTGTTGTTGTTATGAGGAAATAACTTTTGTTGTAGACAGTTCAATCAATACTTTTGTGAAAATATTGTTGTGAATTGGCTTTTGTGAAAATATTGTTGTGAATTGGTGGTGTTGATAGAATCTATCGTATTGCCGAATTATTTTATTTTTTTGATTATTTTTAAGAAAATAGGATGAATAGAATATAATGAAAGTAAGTTGATGTAATTTTTTTTTAAAAAAATCGGGGATGGGGTCGGGGTCGGGGCGGGGATCGGATTCCCCGATAAAAAAATCGGGGATGGGGGCGGGGATGGGGATTTAATCCCCACGGGGCCGGGTTCGGGGATTCCCCGATTAGAAAAAATCGGGTATGGGGGCGGGGATAAAATTTGGGGATGGGAATAGGGATGAGGATGATAAACCCGTCCCCGCCCCGCCCCATTGCCATTCTTAGTTGTAATTCTATTAATCACATGAGTAGCGGTAATGATTGCTTCTCCCCAAAAGGTACTAGGAATACTACAAATAATAAAAATGAACGGGGTTTTTCAACAAGATGCTTATATTATTGTTCAGCCACACCATTCTATTTAGGAGTATCTATATATGAGGTTTGATGAATAATAATACTATTAGAAGCAAGTAAATGTAAAAAATAATTCAAGGTGTATCCCCCCTCTCCAAATCACTATGAAAACACTTTATGATACTAGAATGTTGAGTTTTCATAAGAGTTCTAAAGTTGTTAAATGGTAAGATGATCAGACATGTGTTTCATAAGATAGACCTAACAGTAACGAATGTAATCATCAATAAATGAAACATAATAACTTGACATCCTTTTGTAGAAATAGGAGAGGGTCCTCACACATCAATATGGATAAGATCAAATGGAGCAAAAGAAAAAGAAAGACTTTTAGAAAATGTTAAGACATAAAATTTAGCCAGTTTATAGCCACTATAATAAGAAATATCAGAACTTTTTAAAGGTCTTAATACTCTTGTAGAAGCTAAAAACTATAAATAAGATACTGAAACATGACCTAAACAAGAGTGCCACAAATAAAAATTAGAAGATGAACGACTCAAATGAAAAGATGATAAATCCACACTCGAAGCTATAACTTCTGGTACTTTGAGTTGATTTAAAACATAGTCCTCCTTACCTATAACCTATTCTAATTAGCCTCTGAGATTGTGGGTCCTAAACGTAACAATTGGATGAAGAAAAATAGATTAGGTATCTAGGCTCACATAATTGACTAACAGAAATAAGATAAAGTAAGACTTCGAATACAATAAACATCAGTAGGAGATAAACAAGATGTAACAATTGAATCAACACTTACTAATGACATAGGAGTACAATCAGCAGTCATAATAGATATAGATGAACTTGAAGAAAAAGAAACAAAAGATGATAAATTAGATAAAATATGATAGGAGACACTAGAGTTCAAATCCATAAAGATGAATATATATTTGAAATAACAAACGATGACAAACCTATATCAGAGAAAGCTGACATGACAGAGAGCTGCGAAGGAAGGAACTGTTGAAACTGCTTTAACATATACGAATCAGATTTTTATGAAGCATCTGTATGACCAAACATGATGACAGAATGAATAATGCTCAAAATAACCAAACTATAAGGATACACATCTGTACGATCCGTAAAACTTGGTGTTAGGATGTCTTGTGGTCACACGAAAAATTTGAAGCATAAAAGGATATTGGCGTAGAAATTGAAAGCATAGGGTGCCAACGCTGAAATCGGCAAAAAAAGATGTTGACGCCAAAATCAACAGCATAAGGCATCAACACCGAAATCGACAGAAAAGAGCATCGACACCTAAATCGGTAGAAAAGAGTGTCGACGCTGAAATTAACAGAATAGGGTTTCAGCGCCTAAATCGGTAGAAAAGAACGTCGGCGCTAAAATTGGCAGCACAGGGGATCGACGCCGAAATCGATAGAAAAAGATGTTAGTGCCAAAATTGACAGCAGCAATAGGAGACGACAACGACAATAAAGAGCAATCACAAGGGGGTGGCAGAAAAATTAGGACAGAGAAAGAGAACCGCATTGATACCATGTAGGAATTAAGAAAAAAAAACTAGGCATATTATTGAATCTAAAATTGATATTTAAAAATATAGAGTATAAAGCTTTATATAGTTAAATTAAGAAATCCTGAACCCTAAATACAAAAGGAAAAATGATCAAATTGCCCTAAAAGCTATAATAAATAAATATATATAATCTAATATTTATAAGGGAGAGTCTGTTACATTAGCTTGCTGCTGAGATTCTCCAGCGTCATCCTATTATTGCACTATTGTATGGGTCTAGCACACCCTTACCCAATTTATAGTCAGTCTTTTGCAAAAATTAAGTGTAGTATTTGTTCTTATCAGTTTAATATCTAATATAAAGATTTAATTTTTTTTATAAAGGAGAGTCCGTTATCCGCACATGTTCATGTATTATTTTATACATACAACTAGGGACAGAGCTACGAATAGCTTTGGTAGGGCAACTACCCCCACCTCAATTTTTTGTAAGTACCTTTAGAGGTATATAAAATTATAAAAATATTAGATTCTTGTCCTATTAAAAAAAATAAAAGTAGAAACAATACTTAAAAATTAAAATTATTTTTCATATGTTTATTTTTCTTCACTCAGATCTCTCTATTACCCCATTTAGTATAAGGGACTTAGCTCAAATAATATAGGTGCACGATAGCTAATTATGGATTAATTATCTAACATTAAGCATAGTCAATGAATTATAGGCAATTTATCACATCACCTCTGAGATTTATGTTTTTTTTTAATGTATATTTCTCATTTTATCGTATCATTTTCTCAGTTTTTTCCTCCAATATTATTTGCCTTGTCTTTCTTTCTATTGCGGGTAATATCACCCTCAATTTTTTAATATTAAAATACATTCAACATCAAAAAGGAAATCCCCCCAGATATGATATTGAATGAGTAGTCAATTCTCGTCTCAATGAGTGGTTGTAATTATTAAGCTTTCAAAGCTTTTATGAAAATGAAAGAAAAGATTCATATTTTTTTAGATGACAAATTCACTTTTGCTAGTTCAAATTAATTTTTATTTTAAAGTATTTCTTCTTTTTAAAATATTTTAAGATCATTATAAACCTGATTTTTTTTAAAAAAATAAAACTAAAAAAAATTCTTAATCCTTTTCTTACGAGACCACGTTACGTATATTGTATTACTACTACATTAATAATAACTCTAATTAACTTTGTTGATTATTTCAAGGTGACCGATCTAATCTTACAGAAATTTTCCATCAATTACTAGGATAAATCAGAAAACGCACGCAACAACCAACCTAGAAACATAACATCTTTGATTATGCCCCCATTTGGAAGGTTTTTAAATGTATAAAAAAGTATTTTTAACAAACAAATATATTTTTAAAATCTCTACCATGAAAGGTATATATCTTTAATAAAATTAAAAAAATAAGATAGTAGTAAAAGTTAAAAATTTAGTCATGCCCCTTCCCTGAAAAGTCAGATATCCTCTTTTAATTCATCTTATCTAGTAAATTCAAAATACAAGACCAGACGTCTAAATTCAGTTGCAATATTATGGAGAATTTTCTTTTTTTAATAGATAGTGAATCTAAGAACATTGGCGGTCAAAATGGACCTCCAAATATATTTTCTCGATTTACCTAAATAGCCGATAAAAAACTTCCATACAGTAGTCAACCTTCAAAACATCCGTCTTATCATCTCTTAACATAGTGGATAGAATTGGCTCGATTAAGTTCTTTCTAAATCCACCCATGGGCATATGATTCAGAATTCACTAACAACTTTAAAGTGTTTCACATAGTGAAAATATATCCTAAGAACCTTTCTAAATTATGGCCCATATACAAGATTGCAAGCATTCAATTCAAGTATGCCCAAGAAAACAATGCTACAATTTGTCAAGCAATCAACTTAGCTATGGCGTGTGTGCTAGTCATCAGCATCATCCATGCTAGTTTGCAATGAAGCACCTCTAACTCTTGACCTGAAGAAGCAAAATATCATGAAGATATCGTAACAGAAAGAATCATAAAGAAAGGAAAACATTACCTGTTAGGCACAGGAGGACCCCGTGGAACACCTCGGTGATTAACTTTGATGGGTTCAGGGACTCTGATAGCAGTAATCTCTGCAGCAATCACATCAGCTAAAATTGCTTAAAAGAGAGTATAAACTGTGTTCTTATAGCTATTAGACCACCTACAAAATATTTGTGATCCTACATTTATCTTGTACCAAAGAGAAAAAAAAAACTAGATTCCTCCAGTATGCTGAAGTAATTTAGGACTCTTGAGAATAATAATTAAGGAAACAAATGCAGTATACAATGGTGTATTACCCAATGGTTGTTGCAATCCAGAATTTGATGTTGTTTCAGAGTTGATGGTTTCAGAATTGGCAAGAATATCGGATGACTTCAGCTTAGGTGCCTTCCGTTTGCTCAGAAATGAAAGGGATTCAAGCTGTTTTTGCAGATTATCACTCCTTTCCTGATTAACATAGAAAAAACATGGCTATTACGGCATGAACAGTTTGAATTTCCTAAAACAATAAACAACACTTTGATTGTGTTTTTAATTTTTATACGTTCAAGCTGTAAAATTAAAAGAACAAGGCAAGTCCCATTGTAAACTTGAAATGTGAAACTTCAAACACTTAGAATCGAAACATATACACATGTAACAGCTAGTTATGTACGTTCAAGAATGAACATCAACATGATTTGCATGAGCTAATACATGCTAGAATAATAAATTGAAAAATAGCATTCTGACCAATCTCCTATCAGATTTATCAATTGAACTAAATAGTCCAAAATATAATGGTACAGTTGGGACACGCAATAGAATAATTCTTTATACAAAATAGAATAAAGAATGAATAGACAAAAAGTATTTATTAGTTTGATTTATGAAATGAAATAAATAAGGAATAGTTATTCTTATGGTAGGAATGTTCAAAGGAATGCATGAGGAATTAGATTTCACAATGATATATGTATATATATAATCAAGCTAGGCAAACTAGTGAATCTAGTAGCATCCATTAGGCAAGTTGGTTCAGTCTAAATGATAAATGGGGTGCTAGGGTTGGACATGGAAGTTGGGTTGGTTGGGCCTGACATTGATTGGGTAGACCAATAACATGAGTTTGGTTATATATAGAGAGAGACTGAGCAACTAACCAAATGATCACTACCATCTCCACTAGTATGCTTGGTTCGATTAGTGGCCCTATCCTAGCCACCTAAAGGTAAAAATTAGGTCAGGTCGCCCGTGACCTATCCCAACCTGACCTAGTTTAAGTTGTGCCCGTGTGAAAGAACTGATTGCACTTGGCATGGACCATGAAGGAATGGATTGTGATGTGTCAATCCTGGCTTAGTTCACGAGTCAAACTGGACCACTAGTATGCTTGATTCAGCCTGTGAGAAGCAAAGCCGGACACATGGACCTAAGCCAAGCAAAACTCATGTGTTGAGCCCGACCTAAAAATTTAAAAATATAATTTGAAAAACAATAACAAAAGTTTTTAAAGATTCTAATTTTGATTTTTTTTATATTTATTTAATTTTTTCCCTAATTTTGTCTTTTTGATTTTTTAAATATATTTTTAATATTATTTTTAAAAAATAAGCATGGTGAGCTTGGGACCAAGCCAGCCAAGGCCTGGGTCAAAAAGAGCTAAACCCATGTCAGGCACCCCTTACTAATGTCACAGGCTGTCACATCTTGTGATAAATCATATTGCTGTGCTTGACATGGCATCATTGGCATGTACACGACTAGCTTGTTTGATGCAATTGGCCAACTCCACCACAGAACACACTATGTTGACCAACTCATTTGGCCCACCTAATCAACCTAGCTTGATCTACCAACACGCTCGGCCTATTCGACTTATTTGGCCTATCTAACATGTCTAGCTTAACTTCCTTCAGCTTGACTTGACTAGCAAATTCTTCTAGCTTGAATTTGTCAGACCAAATAGCCCAACCAATCCTTCTAACCTACCCTACTAATTTGATCCATCCATCCAACCCAATAATCTCTTTGGATCGCTCGACCCAACCATCCCATTTTACGCATCCTGACTCAATCAATCCAGTTGATCAAACCAAATGTATGGAAGAGATAAGGATGAAATAGAACAAGGAATAGTTATTTCTTATGAATGACCTATTTAACATGTCTAGCTTAACTTCCTTTGGTTCGACTTGACTAGCAAATTCTTCTAGCTTGAATTAGTCAGTCCAACCAGTAACTCTAACCTACCCTACCAGTTTGATCCATCCATCCAATCTAATAATCTCTTTTGATCGCTTGATCTAACCAATCCATTTTACACATCTGACTCAATAAATCCAATCGAACAAACCATATGTATGAAAGAGATAAGGATGAAATAGAACAAGGAATAGTTATTTCTTATGAATTTGAAAACCCTCCCCCATTGAGATTGCTTGTTAATGGTTAAAACTATTACATGAGAATATATATTTCAAGGTCAATTTTGCAATCAAATATAGGGTTATTTAGTCCACGAGAATTCATAGGAGGAGATAGAATAGTTATTCCTATAAATCAAACATACCATAAGAGTCATTTTAAGTACAGTCAACTTTATATTTTGTATTGATATGATACATGAACTTCCAAATATATTATATCTAACCAACTTGAGGTTAGAAAAGCTAATTAGCGGACATGGACTAGAAAATCATGTTTTTCCAATATTCCAAAAAGTTTAATTTGAAGTAATTCAATGCCCCATCTTTTCAGCTCCAGGATGAAATCCAAGGAGTACTATTATTAAACTATATTTTCAGTAGAAAATCATAGAAAAATTATTTTACAACCGAGTCAACTATGTTTAATGGTTATTGTCAAGTAGCAACGGATATACTTTAAATGTTTTTAAATTTCGTTAATAAAAATTGAAATGTAAAAGCTGGCTTGAAACAAATCCAGAGGTTGGACTTTGGACTGTATTTAGGTATTCACGCACTGAAACAATAACAAAGGCTTTTCTAGTCAACTGATCATGTAGTAGTCATTCTTATCAACAGTCTGGCAACTCTTTGGTGTCAACTGAACTATGCATTAAAAAAACAAATAATTGAAAGGAAAATCAGGTTTAGCCTCAAGAGCAAGGTGGGCTTATAGAATGCTATTAGAAGGCAAGCTCAACAGTGGCATTTGGATTTCAGACCAACCTATGGCAGGAACGTAGAAACAGAGTAACGTAAAACAATCAAAGAATATACCCTCCAGGGTGTTGTCACTCCTGCAGCCTCATCACCCTCATCATAGAGTGCACGAGACAGTGATTATATCCTCTTAAACTACATTTCACCAATGGCTATATTGTTAGCCAACATGAATAAGTGTCAAATGTCAAGACTCACCAAACATGGCGACATGGGTATACAGGCATCTACACTAGGATGGAAATGTATATAAGATATGGAATCTTAATTTCCCCTTGGTAAAACAGATAAAAACATTGGCAAAAGCTAAGTAGGTAGGACAAACTTTGAAACATACAATAAAGGACCTCATGGAGTCCAAGATGAAGATCTTTAGTATGGAACACCAAAACATGTCCAAACTTGAAGAAAAAATATCATGCACCCCATAGATTCAACAATTTGGCAAATAATGAGGCAAAAAGATAATACTAATCAAACTTTACCAGAAAATAATGGTGTTAGTTTGAAGATTGAGAAAAAAATTATTAACTCTTCACCAAATACTAGAGATCTCCAATCCTACAACCTAAGAACATATAGGCAATTCCATGAACCTGTAGATTATTCAGTCAGTAACAACTCTATAACTGAAGGTAGTGGAGTGCTGAACTGTTTATAAAGGAATTCTACACATATTAGTCAAAAATAAAATAAAATCTCTGCAAGTAAACAAATTCTAACAGGTGGCCTACCCTCTCTGAAGATAGGGATCCCATTAACTGTGAAATGTGTTCTTGCTCTAGAATAGAAAAGAGAGTGTCAGAAGATTATTACGGAATTAAAAAAACAAATGCACAGTGAAATTAAGCAGAATCTCTGCACTTTCTATGGATGTTCACAACAAAAAAAAAAAAAAAAAAGGGGAGCCCGGTGCACAAAGCTCCCGCCATGCAGGGTCCCGGGGAAGGATCCATTGTACGCAACCTTAGCCTGCTTTTTTGAAAGAGGCTGCTTCCAAGATTCGAACCCGTGACCTTTTGGTCATATGACAACAACTTTAACGTTGCGCCAAGGCCCCCCTTCTATGGATGTTCACAAATAACATCAAATTAATGAAATAAAAAAGAAATTAGGCTCTAAACAAATTTCCATTTAGTATAATACTTCCAGTTTCCACCACAAAGATCATTTAAAATGTTTGACAATATGCAACTGACATTTACATACCACTTCTGAATGGGAAAGAAAGTCAAGGAAACCTAACAAAATTTGATCTAAACGGCGATATAACCATTGCATAAAGTTCAAAGAAGAATATGATCCATATAGCTATTCTTAAATGGTTGAGACGCATTGTTGTTCTTGTCCTTATTGTATTTACTTGGGCTTGCTAACTGCAATTAGCTTGGCAATGGAATGCAAACCAGTTTGTTAGCAACACAAAGAAGACTAACCCAAACAATATAGATATTGTGTTTCTAGTGAAGGAGGTGGCGGAGGAGCCAAAAGAAGTTGTGATGCTCTTAAGATCTACTACACTATACTTGTAGATCTACCACTGTCCAAATTTCGATTTTTTGGTCTATGCTTTCACAAAGATGGTCTCTTGTATTAGATCAAGATGCTACTTACAGCAACTGATGGCGGGTAGATTATTGAAGATGGGCTCTGCAACCTAGCATCCAACACATTCCTACAAATTCAAGAAACAAAAAAGAAGCTAGAATTCACTCTGTATAATCCCCTGACGATTTCTATACAACCTACCTATATATTAATGCATTTATCATCAAAATCATCTTTCAGTTCAATATTGTGGAGGGGAATGCATCAAAGTATAGTTGTTAATTGTACCGATTGGGTAATATATTTCCTGTTTGCTAATTACCAGCTACAAAGTTTGGGTAAGATATCACAATGTTATACAAAATGGTTTATCTGTGGAATTTTACAAAATTATTTTTATCAAGGAATCACAGAATCTTACAATCTTATGAGTTAACATGATGCCTTTAGTGCTCTAAGAGTATAGTGAGTTCTCAAATGGTACATGTGCTTTGAATAAGTGGCTACCTCTTAGAAAGAACTTGTCCTATTCTCTTTGGTTACCATACTTATATCGTCATCAATAATCAGCATCAATCTATTGCTGCCATGAGATTTAAACATACACATTGCATCTATATAGGGATTTTAATTCGTGGCTTGTCAAGTTAATTGTGTCATAAACGGGTTATGCCATTTGGATCATAAAAAACAATATAAGTTAATGCAAAATGATTATAAATGTAATAGAAAATAATTTCATAACGTGTAAGATTAAGTAACATTTCAAAAGAATTTAAGTTATATTGCATAAAAGTTATTAATATTTTTTAAATGAATTATTTTAGAAATGGGACAATTTGTATCCACCCATTTATGTATTCAGGTTGTCTCATATCACTTTCATATTTTATATCTACAAATCATGTTCAAGGTCAGGTGGGATTGTGCAACAGGGTTGTATTTAATATTGTCATCTTGAGTTATATCAACAAGAATCACACTCAAAAAGAAACTTTTGTGAGCTTACTTCAAAAGAGGAAATTCTTAGATGATGAAACAGGTGGAAGTTTACATTATTAGTAACGTCAAACCTCAAAGACTACAACCGTTACAAAAATAGCATCAGAACTTAAGAATAAAGGATGAGCTTCCAAACAAGAAAATATACAAAAATTAAGGGACCAAAAAACTAAAATATTAAAAATTAAGTAAATCATATAGAAGACCAAAAAAACACATAAAATTTGTTTTAAAAAGGAAAATAATCACACTTTTAGTTTAATAATGGATAAATTAATATCTCTGTAGAATAATATGCAAGTTAATAAAGTTACGAAAGAACTATACAATAGGACAGTTGATGCTGAAGTTGTTGAGAATACACCTTTTAGGGCATCACTATTTTTTTTCTTGAATGCATTGAAAAGTGATAGAGACAATTTTGCTTTTGCATCGATAGCTTGATCATTTGAGATTTTGCTGAGAGATAAAGATATGCGAGGCAATCCCTTTGACTTGAAAGCTATCATGTTTGCATGATCGGTCCCTGAATCATCATAAGTTTGTTAATGGCATGCACTGCAGTCTAAAAGGCATCATCTTGCAAGAAAGGATTTCCTAAGGTCTAGAATAAAAAAGATGAAATATTTTTCGCTATTATTATGCCTTTTGAAAAAGAAAGATGAAAAAAAATGAAATCAAAATATTCTAAGTTTGCTTGACCCAACAATAGCTTAGCAGCAAAATCTTCATTTTATGCTTCCAAGCAAGGTACTACTAAGGAATTGTTATATATGATGTGTTTTACCATTAGAAGACATTACTGCCATTGTTGAAATAATGACCACCGACATAGTATGATGTAAATGGATGATTCATGTGCTATGCACGAAACAAGTTGGACTGCTGAAGATCTAACTTTTGGTTACCAATTCATACTGTGAGGATAGAACATAAATTTCTCCTCTGCCCCTATTCTTGATGGTGCATTTGCTGTCTTAGCTTTCACTTCAAATTCAAGTATTCAGAGACATATTGTCATAACACAACCATCCCATTGAAATTACTAGGAGCACTATTAGCTGAAATCACTCTTGTTTTCCTATATTTTAATATTGATTCACCATATCACCGTCTAAAACAATTTAAAAGACATTTACTTGAAAACTTAAATAAGAAAAAAATCAACTTCAACAGATGGTGTTAATCCCAACTGTTTAGGGTGTCATGTATGGGTTTTACCCCTTTATCCGTCCCTTAGACTAAATGCAAAATTATATTACTAACAATATATAGATCACCATGAGTTTTCTTTGATTTTCTAATCCTCACACCTTCAACGAATCCATTATCTTGCTCAACTATAATTCTATTTGTCATCTTTGAATATGTTCATACAACTTTAACCTATTCAATTTATCATCAATTAGAACTAACATAATTGTCTTGAATAATAATATTTTTAAATTTTCTTTTCTAGTAATCTCACATATACAAATGCACCATTCTCATCTCTAGTAAATTGAACAAAAATTTTATAATTACATATTTATGTTTTTTGGCACAGTTAGAACTATAGATTTCAAGTTAAATAAAATCAAAACTAAATATATGAACTATAGTTTTGGTAATAAGAAAAGAATCAAGAAAAATTAAGATGGGAGGTAACAAAAATCTTTAAAATCTTGTAAAGAACAGCTATACATATAATGAACATTGAGCAATGAGAACATATTGATGGATGAAGATATCATACAATAGGATAAAAAATGGACAGAAAGTTAAGGAACTTTTTAGGCTTTTGCAATTATCATGTGCACTAAAAGAATTTTTTTACAAAACTATGATACATCTATCATACTTTATATATTAGTCATGGACAATTGGGAAATACCATGTACATATAATATAATAATAATAATAATTATTATTATATTGCAGAGATGAGAATATTAAGATGGATGCATAAAGCAACTAGAAGGGAAGAATGCTAACATCTAAGAGATATTAGGTGTAGCTTGAATAAATGATAAAATGAAAAAATGACATGGGATAACCATGTTCAAAGGTGACAAATATAGTTAGAAGAGCAGAATTGTAGAATGAATGGTGTAAAGGGTAAAGGGAGACCATATAAAAAATTAATTAGCACAATAAAAATAAATAAATAATTTGAATATTACTAGTGATACAACATGAGCATCTTGTATAGAACTTAATGGAGACAAAAGATCCTCAAATAGTTAGAACAAATAAGACTTAGAGATAGGTTTATGGTGTCCAAGTGAGAAGTCAACAGATCTCTATTTATAGTGTCTAATCCCAAGGTTGAAAATTTGGAGTTTCGACCACAGCAAAATGATTTTGGTATTGTGTCAGAGTGCCAACACATGGAGCTGATGGCAAATCATAGGCAGAGAGAAGAAGAAACTGCATTTGTCAAGGAGCTATTTTCTAGCTTCTTCCTCAATCGACAAAAGTTACTCAACTTCTAGACTTCAAAAATTGTTCATTTGGGCTTCACAAAGTTGTTTACGAGATTATGAAAATCCTAAAGTTGAATCACTAGTTGTGCAATCCTTATGGAGCTTTTTGCTGAGTTGTTGCAGTCCTTGCGAAGCTATACCATGTCATTGTAGAGCTTGAAGAAGCTCCTTCGTTGGCAGAAGTGTTAAAATTTGTAAAGCTATTCAAAGGTGTCGTAGAGGAGAAATAACTTTGAATCCTCTCCCTTGCAAAAGATTCATAAGTTTTTTATAAATAATGAAGATTACTTGAATTTGTCTCGACACATGCTGAAACAAGCCAAGTGTCAGTAGTACAATGCTCATTTGCATGATCGGCATTGGCAACTAAAGAGATTGTTGGTGCTGATCATTATTGATTTTTAATTATTTACACATTCAACTGTCACCCGGAACACAAAACTTTAAACCAATTTATTTGTCGAAATATGTAAAATTAACCCAAGAAGAACATCTACTATAACAAGTATTGAATTCTGTTTGTTTGTTTGGAGATAAACAAGCTTAAAAAATGAAGGGATATTGAAGATTTTCAAAAGTATCAGGTTGACATCTATCATCCAAGTATTTAAGATGGGAAGAACATATTTTTCAAATTTATAGCTACAGTAAAGAGATACAAATAACAAATGTTGCACATTAAGTGGTAGCAACGTAATTGACTTCTGTAAAAGGCAATTGAAATATAACAAAGGGCAGAAATTTATGCTTAGCTCTCAAATGATACTTTCTACAGATTTACAATAGATTTATGCAGTGAAATATCACACCACAACTTGGAATTTATACACAACAATAATTGTGAAAGGTAGGAAAGTTCACCAGGGTCTCTGTTATGTGAAGAACCCAAAATAAGCTTTACATTTCCATAAGATAGAGAAGAATTGAGGTAATCAATAAATTCAGACCATGAGCCACCAATCCCAATGTCATCTCTCTAGCAAATAAGAATATATGAGCTTTACTAAAAACAACCAAGAAAATAGCGCAAAAGAACACAAAGGGAAAAAAAGTTGCATGCTTATCTTGTTGGACAAAACATGTGATCAGAAAGGATTTTCATAAATCAGAATAACCCCTATACCACTCCACTCCCCCCACCCACCACCACCACTACATTCCCAAAAATGAAGTTAGAAAACTAGGTATAACTATTAGTTAAGGTGATCCAGAGAGCATAGACATTCATAAAGTACTCCTTTGGTGAGAACGTATGGCTATAAAAATGAAACACTTGCAGCTTATGCCATTGTAATCGTGTCTTCCCATTTATAAAGAGCACCAAACAACAAATAAGAGCTACCTGCATAGACTAAAATCTGGTTCCACCTCACTTCAGAATTGAGCAAAATGTACAATTCTATGCTTTTGTTGAGACTTAAAATGGTGTCAAAACACCAGATCCAGCTCAACATAAAACAAGATCTCAAAAAAGGGAAACATAGGGTAGGAAAGTGGTAAAGGAGGGCACAAAGGCTCAGCCTATGAGCTTGGTGATAGAAAAAACAACATCGAGCATAATTGATGCAATAAACAATCAAATATAATATTTTTGGAAAAAAGGTCCAATATAATAAATCAATTCATGGTTCAATTTTAAACTTAGAATAATTTAATTATTACTTGAACTATTTCAAGCAAACCAAGAATTTTTAATCTCTTACGAATCTGAGCTGTAAGGCCAATAAAAGAGGCCACTTATTTTTTTTCATGCACTTTAATCAATGCCATATACATACAGCTCATGTGATACTTCTGCATTCTCTTCCTTGGTTAACTTTGTCTGCCTTCCATCATTCCCATCCACCAGCACAAAGATATCCTTGTTATTCACTTTTTCATCATAACCATCTCTCAGCCACTTATTATCTTTCACCTCTATGTCATAAAGGAAAAAGTTGAAATCATGTGCAAGAGAAAATTCAGTGATCCAATGCAGCACCAGTTGCAAAATTACCAGGAAATAGAAATCATATGGTGCCAAAAATGTAATCTCTAGGACAACACCAATTCCAAGAAGCAAAATTTGGGATCCAATGCAACAAATTCAACGCAATGAAGATTGGAGAAGTTGCAAGAGAGAAAAATCCAACAAATGCAAATTATCATTGATTGATTGAGATCCAGATACTTAGCAATTTCAGCAGTAAATAGGCCGCATCACCTTAAGCATAAATAGGAGGAGCCTCGATGAAGAGTGAGGTCGTGACAGAAGAGAAGTCGGTTATCAGCAAAGTAGGGAAATGCATAATTTCAAGGAACTATAGAACCAGAGGAAAAAGAGAATTGCTATTACTTGATAATCGAGTTTGAATCATCAAGGATTTCAACAAGATTGAGCTAAAGGGCCAGAGCCAAAACAATAAAAGCAACGTCCATGTGTGTGGAGGAAAGAAACAAGGAATAGGAGTAGAAGTTGAATGGATCTCCAAGTGTTGGTCGGTAATGGACTCATGTACAGGAAGAGTGGGTGGCTGACAGTGCTAGGAGATCCATTAAAGGTGAGTTGAATGGCAAGTTATGGCAAAAACAAATGGCAAAGACGGATGTGGAGCTATCAATCATAAACCCTGGGCATGTGCCAACTAGTTAATTTAACCAAATGAATAAGGTATTCTAACTTAAAAAGGAAGAAACTTCAATAAAAATAAGCCAACTGATCAACGGAAAGCTAAAGACTTTTCAGAGATGCATCCATGACATACATTAGTTGCAGAATATAAGCTACACTCACACGGAGATAGATGCATATACAAATAGCACATCGGATTAAACAATAACAAATTACCTGTTAAAACTGGATGTGCAATAAAAACTGAAGAACATATAAAACTATTAGTAAGAGCTCGAATATGATACACAATAGATAAGATGAACGTTGAATACAGATCATCTAAAAGGAAATCATATCCAAAATGCGATTCTTACGAGGTCCTCTAGGTCATGCGCAGTGAACAAGCGGGAAAAGGTGTGGGAGTGGAAGTCGGTGGCGACGACCTCGAGGCAAGAGGGATCGGGGGAGTGGGCGTAGAAGAGGAAAGGGCGGGCCGCATCGGCAGCCAAAGCAGACGCCTCCGCATCGCACTCCGGCGTGGCTTCCCCGAAGACTGCATCGAAATCTTCTAGTCCTTTCTTCGACGCCATTAGATCGAAGCGGCAGAGGGCGGAAGACTTGGAAGGGCAGCACCGACTCCGATCACCAAGACGTATGCAACCATTTTCTGCTTAGGAATTTAGAAGAGAATTTCATTTCGTTTGCACTTTTCATTTCGCTCCTCAGTTTTTGGCACGATATATTTAACACCCCAGGTTTTGCGATAATTTAAAATTTGAATATAAAATTTTATTTATTTATTTATTTTTGATACGTAAGATAAATTATATTAAGAATCCAATTTGGATCTTTATGAACATCCTATCAAAACTATACACCACTCCTTTAATATTATATCGATTATCAAATACGATATATAAGACAGTCAAATTCATCATCCTGGTAATATATCCTGAATCTCTAATCTCTTTTTTGAATAACATCTGCCTCACAGTGCTCAGCTCCTGCTGAAATCTGAATGCCTAGCTAAGTGCGCCTTTTAGTCCAAATGATCTTGTTAATTGAGCAATTGAAGAAGAGATGATCATGTGTATTATCCTTCTCATGGCAAAAAAGGCAGGTCACAGAGAAAATCTATCATTAGTTTGTAGGTGTCCATGTGCAAGTAGTCGTAACACAGAGCTATGTGTTGGGAATATTGTTCAGTCTCTAAATCACCACAATTCAAGTTAGTTGCTGACCCATCGGCCAAAAGAAATCATATGCATTGGTGGAGTCTCACAGAGATGAGGCATACCAAGTGTTGAGCAAAGATATCGCTTGCTCTACTATACTTGCTTGCTCTAGGATAATCTCTAGAATATGTAATAGTAATAAATATAATTTTATCGTGAAGTGGGTAACAAATAATAAAGTACCGAAACCTCTTTTTATACTAATATAGCATAGGAATTGCCCGAATCATCTCTCTCAAGGAATGTAATTGATAGGGTGATAAACTTGGAATTGAATGTTATTACTTGGTATTTTGAAGGTTAAATGGGGGTTTGTGTTTTAGATCCTAAACTAATGACAGGAAAAGTGAAGCTACCCTAATCTAATCTAATCTATGAGAGCATAAAATAAAGTAACCCTAATCTACTCATGATGATGGAATTAAAACTAAGCTACGTTGCAACAAGATCATCTAGATAAGGAACACAACTAACCTACAATTCAATAAGAATGACATTGCAGCAAACTAAACTAATAGAATTGCAAAACTAAAGTATATCAAGTGGAGGAGACATTTCAACAAACAAGTTGTAGCATGAATCGAATTAACTCTAATGCATGCAATCTTTAACAAGGGAAATCAAACCAATTACAATTCTTAACACCCAAATGAAATCAAGCAACACATCAACAACCAACAACCAAATAAGAGCACATCAACTTAACAAACAAAGGAATGATCTAATCAATTCATCGAAAGGGAGTAAACCAAGATTGCAGATGCAATGGAGATCGGATGAGTGTGCTGTTGTGAAGATAAATCGCTGTCCAAATCTGGGGAAGAAGGGATGTGGCTGATCGGAGCTATCTAGATCTGGAGTGAGACGTTAAGCTGGAGGTGATGAATGCTCTGTTCAGATCTGGATCGGGGGAAGATGGGAGGTGGAGAAGATGCGGTCGATGAGGAAGCTTCTCCTCTCCCAATCTGGAGAGGAAGTGATGAAGGCAGGTGGTAGGAGGATGCGGAAACTAAAGGAGGCGTCGCGGATCAAGGCGTCGGGTGTGTGCGTGCGACGATGGCGGAGACGATGCACAATGAAGATGGTGACCGGAGCTTCTGAGGGAAATGGATGTGAGGATGGATGAGGAAGGGCAACCCTTGACCTCGACGGAAGAAGCTACGGTGGTCGGCGGTGAGGTAGATTGGCGGTGGCGACGATCGAAGCTCACCTCTATTTGTGTTCTGGCGCGCGACCCCGAACACTCTGCTTCGTCAAATCCTAGCTGCCTTAGATTTCTTCCGACGACTGTCATTCTTCAGATCACGGATCAAATGCAATCTAAATGGATGGTCCAGATCAAACAACTTCTCATAGAAGGTCAAGATGGCTGGATCAAGATGAGCGGCTCGGATCATTCCAAAACTATATAGATTGATCAGAATCAACCAGATTTTGATAAACGGCTAGGATGAATTAAATACGAGTCCTTTCATTAATTTACTTCAGAATTAATCTAACGACTCAGATTTGACCTAACTACTCAGATTTCTCTAAATTAGACTTCTATTTGACTCAAGCCTTTAGGTTCAATTTGATCTAACTTAAGTTCAATCTTTACAAAATAAAAGTGCATAATTATAAGTATAAATCCATAAAAATAGAAAGAATTATAACAAAGTCCGTAATATGAATCACTAAACATGATAAGAATCAATAATTAACCATATGAGAAGATTAAAAATAAAAATTAAGGACTAAAATTATATGATAAAATGATGGTTATCAATTTTCTCACACTTATTCTTACTCGCCCTAGGCAAGTAAATAAAATAAAGAATGATTAAAATATCTTCTAAATAATTTCTTAGTAATACCTTGAAGATAGTAAAAGATAATTACCTAGGATTATCAAATTTACAAGGATCAAAATACATATGAATCCAATTGTTACACTAGTCAAACAAGCATGGTGATTTCAAACTGCTTGAATAGACAAAGTATGAAAAGAGCCTCACAAGATAGTATTTCTTCTCTAACTCTCAAAAACATGTGTAAAGATAGAGTTCCACTAAAAGGCTACTCACAACACTTCACTATAGTAAGTTTGTTTATTTTCTCTTCTCTATCATTGTAAATATATAGTATACATTAATTAAAAGGATTTATTAAGAATTGAAAGAGAATCAAAAGAAATTAAGTGAAGCAAACAAAATGAGTATGAGAAAAAGAAACAATGAGAGAGTGAGAGTATTGGCAGAGAGAATGCTTAATCTTGTTACTAATGTTTGGCATAGGCTTCAATTGCAATTGTCGTTTGTCAAAAATTACCATTGCTTTAGCTAATATTTCTATATTTCCAATTCCAGAAATTGTTTCAAGTAAACAAGCCTTGAAAATTCAGATTCAGACTCGAGCTTGAGAAATTTCTACATATCAGAACTTAAAAAAACAAATTCAGTAAAACCTAATGAATTGTCTTCACAAGTTTTAGAAATATGGACAAGGTAATCATATTAAAAAAAATTCAGTTTTTCAAAGATCATCTATCAATTCCATCTCCCGAATCTTCTACATTTGGAAATCCAGAATCCTAACTCCATAATTTCAAAATTGAGACTAGTTTTCTGAAATTTTCTACTTCAGACTCTAATTTCAGAAACTGTGAGTTCACTGAAGTTCCAACTTAAGTCTTGATGAGCTTTTAGTACTGCAACGGATATAACTTCAAATGGAAGGACTTGTTGATAAAAAACTGTGATAAAATTTAGCACACGGTTGTTACATTAATTTCAGACCATTCATTGCAGATTTTATATAAAATTTTTCTTTATCTTTTAAAAACAGAATTTAACAGCGGAAAATAAAGATAGAGACAAAATTATTTACTTCGTTCGGAGCCTAGCTCGACTCCTACTCGAAGGCCCGCGGTCCT
>JBBMJZ010052895.1:0-24532 GCA_037833815.1 Zingiber zerumbet
TTGACCAATGTGATTCTTATTTCTAAATAAATGTTCATACCAAAAGCTAGGCTTTTAGTATACATCCTAACAACAACTTGTTGGATCGTAAAGACGCTAGGGGAGGTGAATAATGTTCTTTGAAAATAGTGATTTGAAGTAAGTTACGCAACAAAATAAAGAAAATAAAAAAAACACGCTAACACAAGTAATTTTTTACTTGGTTCGGAACCTTTGAGAACTCCTACTTCAAGGTCCGCACTCGTCAAGTGCTTTCGTTGGGTAATCACTAATAGTTTGAAAAGTTACAATAATGAAGTACAAGAACTATAATGAAAGGTTACCGACAATAGAAAAAACTAAATAAAGCTTAATGTCTGGTTGCTGGTGGAGCGTTACAGCGTCATAGGAGCTTTTTTAAAGTAGCGCACAGGAACTAAAGTTGTAGCAGTTGTTGTTCTGAAGCTGCTGGTCGAAGGCCTTTATAAAGGCCCATATCGGGCGGTTGGACCATTACTGACATGGCGATCTCTCGTTGAAACTTGATCCGGACTACCTTCGGGCTCTCGGACCACGTGGGTTTAGCTAATCATTGCGCTCCAACTCAGGTCAGGATGAAATTTCTTGTCCGAGTGCCTGGACCAACTATGGGCACCCGGACCGCCCAGGTGGCTGACTAGGCAGCCCAAGTGAGGCTAATCCAGGTACCCAGGCTAGCTTCAGGTGCCTGGAGTCCGAGCGCCTGGATCCCTTCCAGGCACCTAGACATTATTTTTCCAGTCATCTTTCCTAAAAAAAGAGTTAGTCCTGGGCAACAAAAATATGTTTATCCTACAAAATAAAGCTAGCAAAATATAATAAGATATGAGTAGTAATTAAATTCTATCTCCTCGAAACCAGGATCTAGTCAATGTCTTAATTTAGGTTTCCCAAATTGACCTAAGTTGGACCGACGCTTACAGTTCCCTCAACCAAGAATGCGTCTTCACTCGATCTCTCTTCTAGTTGCTTGTCTCTTACTTACCAACCATAGTCGCTTGACTTGCCTTTGACCCACTAGGTCTTCCCGCTAGTTGTCAGGTCCTACAGACCCAATCGGACTTTTCGCTAAATATCGAGTCTCGAGGACCTAGCTGGATTTCAGCATGGTGTCAGGTCCTCCATACCCGTCAACTCCTACACACTTGGTAAAACAATTAGATCACAAAACATTCTAACTTTAATCTACTTGTCATTCATGAAAACCTGAGTTAAATCATTAGTGCAAATTGTACCAACGCGTTTAACTTTGACATGTTGGACTGCATGCGGTCGAAACTCTTGATGTTGCTGTTGAGGACCCGCTCGGGGTCCTTTTGGGGGCATATTGCGTTGGCACATCAGCACTCGTGAATAGCAACCGGCTCAGGGATTATTTCTTTCTTTCGAGCTAACTAGCTTCTTCCACATTGATATATTTGGTAGCATGTCCGAGAAGATGATCAAAGTCCTTGGAGGCTTCCTGATGCAGGATCGAAAGAAATCATTATCCATAAGTCCTTGTGAAAAGACACTTATCAGAATTTCCGAAGTGGCTAATGGAACACCCATAGTCACTTAGTTGAATCTCTTGATGAAGGCATGTAATGTCTCCTTGGGTTCTTACTTAAGGGAGAACAAATTTATAGGAATCTTCTAATATCGATGGTTGCTGGCGAAATGTTGGAGGAAGGTCGCTTGGAAATCCTTGGAGCTGCGAATGGATCTGGTTGGCAATCATTTGAACCATCTTTGCATCGAGCCAGACAATGTATTGAGGAACACTCGGTATTTGACTTTGTCGGTGTACTAATGGGTGTGGCCATGTTGTCAAACTTAAGTGAATGATCTTCTGGATCAGTCGATCCTCCAAACTCCCTGATCGACAAGGGTCGAAAGTGAGCAGGCAGCTGGTCATCCAGGATTTTTTAGGAAAACTGTAGATTTATCCGCTTGAGGGAGTCATCTGTTCGAGGTACTTTGCCCTTACGAGCATTCCGAGCAGGTGTGTTCTTGGAGGAGGATCATTATGTCCTCTCTGCTTGGTCGTACTCTTCTAAAGGCGTTCTGAATAACACTCTGTGGTATGGGATCGACGCATTGGGCATTGGTGGTAAGTTGGTCGGCAAAATGGGTGCTTGGTGGAAAGTGCCCATCGACTAGTGGTTCGGCTAGCGCCCAGCGTGACCCTCCACTCCGGTCCCACGTTTAGCATGCTCGCCGGTAGTGGGCATGGCTGGTCATTCAACGTTCGACACTTGGTTGCTATCTCCTGTTACTATTGCACCATCTTCGTAGCTCGGGCGCTTATCGGTATCTCTAACTCTTTTGGAGTTAACGTCACGGTGGTGAGACATCCAACATCCTCCATCTTTACGTCTCGGATGCAGGTGACGTTCCCATAGACGACACCAAATATGATCCTGTCCGAAATTGGTGAAGGCAGTGAGCTGGGATGTGGCTTTGCTGTTAACTCGATGAAGATTCTGCGCTATCCTGCAACACAAGGAGCATTAGTATCGGGCTAGGGAAGGGATCCCTATTGTTGGTCATCCGATGCTCAAGTCAGTGCTCAGTTTTGGAGATGAAAGCAGTGAACTATAGCAAATGACGTGTGCAAGTAAGATACATCACATATCTACATCTGTAGATGGAGACTCCTTTTATAGTGTCACTGTTACGTTATACACGCATCTCAAAACATTAACATGTTTCCCAAAGCTTTTCTAAGAATGGACAGGTCATAAAGTGCTCCTGACACCTTTCATCAAATGAGTCCGCAAATCGCTATGATTTGATAGGCTGGAGGATTCTAAAGGACGATTTACTAGCGGGATATACTATGTTCTTTCTAGCACAAACTTCCAAAAGAGAATGATATGACAGGTATCTAAGTTCCGTTATAGGCCGACCGGCGAGCACTCGGCCGGTATATCGCCAACTCGACTGTACGAAATGTAGCTACTGACCTATTCTTCACTCGACTTTCATGTTGTGGAAGAGACGCACTGTGTCCAATTGGCCCTAAAGTCCGATCGACAAGGACAGTGGGTTGGATAACTTTGTATTTGACTCTTAACTTTAGCTGCAAGTTGCAGAGGATGGCCATTTAGATAGTCTGGTCGGCCTTTCACGTCCAATCAGCTCTAAGAGCCTACTCTGCCAACTCTGTAGTCTCGCGGTCCATCCGACCCTATGACTTTGACCGTATAAATTTGATCTCCACATCAGCCGATCCTACTACTTTAACCTGCGTATCAATCATCTCATAATCTAATAACAAAATCAGCTTAAACTCTTACCTTCATTAAAACAAGTCCCTGACCAGCGATATTATCAAAAATCACTTTCAATATTTTGCACTGTAACAAACATTTTCATGAATTAAAAAAATATTCATTTCATGAAAATAAGAAAGAGATGGAAAGTAAGAAAAAATACTTGATTATGCGAGTAAAAAGACTTATCTACTTGAGCCAAAATCAAATGAACTGAATTAATGTGGCACTACAAAATAGGTAATCTCGATGCATCAATTCAGCGATAAAAGATTCGATTTACACAGCAAGAACAAAAAGCTAGAAAAAATTGGGTGCAAGATATAGATATCTATCTGCATCCAAATTCTAAGCTATGCCAATAGTGTTTCTATGATCGTATAACCCTTTAAGCTAACTTTTCGCGCATCGGTTGCCCAATGGAGGAGCAACTCACCAAGCTACGACGAACAACAACCAGCTTTCTTAATAGCCGATACATCATCAGAATTGATGTTGATCGTTTGTCCTTTAGGCAACGTTACAGCGTTGTCACTTGCATCGAGTGCCTTCTTGCTAGTCACGCGGTGGATCTCAGTGAGCACTTCTGTGAAGGCAGTATCTACGTTCATTGACTCGAGAGCGGATGTCTCCATGAAGAAGGTATTCTCCCTCTCAGCAAACGACTTTGCGGTCTCGGTCAGGACAGCCCTAAGGTGGCGCAAGTCAGCTTTGTTACCCACAAGCATGATGACGATGGTGGAGTCAGTGTGGTCCCTTAGCTCCTTCAACCATCTCTCCACATTATCGAAGGTCATATTCCGACTAATATCGTAGATGACAAGGGCACCGACGGCTCCACGGTAATATGCACTAGTGATTGCTCGGTACCTTTTTTGAGAAGATATTAGTTTCTCAATAGGTGTAGATTTAAGCCATAAGAGCTACTCAAACTAATGCAAGAAAAGTATTTTAGATATGAATTAGATAAGATAAAATATGATGAAGTAATCTCACAAAACATCCAAGAGTAATGACCAAAATCTGATTAACCATAAAAATAATATGCAAACTTGGCGTGAGTAGGAGGCTATTGCCCAAATTAGAATTAGCTATTCTAATTCTATGAATTCTAATGGAACAAAAATTCCATTGTTTCATGATCACGTTTTTTAGTCATGTAATGTTACTCCTCTAGTTTAGTTTAAATATGAAATAGATGTAGGTGAAATGACCTAATCAGCTAGATGTTACAACAATTTGGTCTAATCAAGTAGGCCAGTGTCTAATCTATGAAGCAGGAATTTGAAGAGAATTCATCAGTAATTACGATTTCCATCAAAAGTAGATGTGTTGAAGTAAATTGCGCTAATTGAAGAAGCAATAAGTTCGAATATAATTATTCATCAGTGATTATGATTTTCCATCAATAGTAGATCCGTTGGAAGCAGTAAGTTTGAAATGAATTCATCAGTAATTATGAACTTCACCAAAATTAGATGAAGAACTCAGAACACCTATCAACCTAAAACTAAGAATCAATTCGCATCAAGCCAAAGGAAATCCCTATTTCCATTGCTCTCAAATTAGTAAGAATTCCGCAATCCGATATAAATCCTACCATCCAAAAGCTTGGATCGAAATTGAGATTTACCCTCGATCGAAGAATTAATTAGCATAAAAACGAAGAACTAATTCGCATCGAGCAAAAAAACTCGAAGGAAATCCAAATTTCCACTGCCTTGGCAATGTAAAACCAATTCGAACCTTTCTTGGCCGGCGGTGTCCCAGATCTGGGCCTTGATGACCTTGTCGTCGACGCGGATGGTCCGGGTGGCGAACTCGACGCCGATGGTGGACTTGGACTCGAGGCTAAACTCGTTGCGAGAGAACCGGGAGAGGAGGTTGGATTTGCCAACGCCCGAGTCGCCGATGAGGACCACCTTGAAGAGGTAGTCGTAGTCGTCGTCCGCCCTATACGCCATTCCTCAGCCGCTGCCTCCGATTCTTCCTTCTCTCCGGCAATCGATCTCGCGGCTCGCGCTAAAGAAAGAATGAGAAGGAAGCGTTCTCATTGGAAATGGAAAATGCCAAAGCTCTTCTATATTTTTAGGCTTTCTATTTTCATCTTCGGTGACTATAAATATATATATACACACACAATGGAGGAGGCAATAGAGGTTTCTAGAAGAAAGATGAAAATATTGGGAGTAGAAATCTTATTGTGTCATTTTTTTTCTTTTCTTAATATCAATATCTATTACTATTTATAGAAGAAATATAAATGTTTAAATGTTTAAAATTTAATTAATTACTGGTGAAATGGACTGAGCAACGCATAGAATTACAAATTAAGAAGAAAAAAAATAGCAAAATTATAATAAAATTATTGAACATTTGTTTCTTTAATAATACAGAGGCAGGGCTCGTTCCAAGCAACCAGATGCTCTCCCGCTCGAGGATCTTCCCCTGCCGCTTCTTCTACACCGGCGTCGCCGCCTCCGCCCAGTCCTTTCCCTCAGACCCCACCAGTCGTCCCAGCGCCAGCTATCTCAAGAATGCAGCTTCTCCGGCGTCCGATGCCGATGTCGTGCGATGGAACAAAACCATCACCGCCCACATGCGCCACGGCCGCGTCGCCGCCGCCGCCGCCCTCTTCCACCGCATGCGCCGCCGAACCATCGTCTCCTGGAACGTCATGCTCTCCGGCTACCTCTCCAACGGGTGCTTCCCCCTAGCGGTCCGCCTCTTCGAGTCCATGCCCCGCCCCGATATCGTCTCCTTCAACATGATGATCCACGGCCATGTCCTCAACCAGGACCTCGCCTCCGCCCGGCGCCTCTTTGATCGGATGCCTCTCAAGGACACCGTAACCTGGAACACCATGATCTCCGCCTATGCCCGGAGCGGCCTCGTCGAGGAGGCCCGCGACATCTTCGAGCGGACGCCGGACAAGAATTCCATCACCTGGAATGGCGTCCTCGCCGCCTACGTGCAGAACGGCCTCTTGGAGGCAGCGCAGCGGCTCTTCGATTCCAATTCCAACTGGGATACGATCTCCTGGAACGCCATGATCGCTGGTTATGTACGCAGAAGACGACTTCCCGAAGCGCAGCAGCTCTTCGATCAGATGCCGAAGAGAGACATCGTCTCCTGGAACACCTTGATCTCCGGCTACGCCCAGAACGGGGACATGGCCGTTGCAAGGAGCCTCTTTGATGAGTCCCCTTCTCTCGATGTCTTCAGTTGGACCGCCATGGTTTCCGGGTACGCACAGAACGGGATGCTGGATGAGGCGAGGAAGGTGTTCGACGAAATGCCTGACAGAAACACTGTATCATGGAACGCCATGATTGCAGGATACGTGCAGAGACAGAAGATGGACGATGCAACGGAACTGTTTGAACAAATGCCGTGTAAGAATGTGAACACCTGGAACACCATGATCACAGGACACGCTCAATGTGGAATGATCGACCAGGCACGGCGGATGTTCGACGAAATGCCTCAAAGGGATGCAGTCTCATGGTCTGCCATGATTGCTGCTTACTCTCACGGTGGGTTCAGTGAGGAGGCTTTGCAGATGTTCGTCAGGATGGGAAGGCACCGCAATAGGATCAATCAATCCTCGTTTACTTGTATCTTGAGCACAATTGCCGATATCGCAATGTTGGAGTGTGGGAAGCAGGTGCATGGGAGGCTTATCAAGGCTGGATATGTAATGGGCTGCTTTGTAGGGAATGCCCTCCTTGCTATGTATAGCAAATGTGGTAGAGTAGACAAGGCACACAAGGCATTTGAGGAAATGACGGAGAAGGATGTGGTTTCCTGGAACACCATGATTTCTGGTTATGCTCGCCACGGCTATGGAAACGATGCACTGAAAGTCTTCGATGCAATGAGAATGACAGATACACATCCAAATGATGTTACCATGGTAAGTGTTTTTTGTACTACTTTGTTCTGCATCTGTAAGTCTACCATTGAAATTTAGTATTGTGCCAATGTTCACTCATTGCGTTTCATATTCTCATGTCTTTCCATTTCGTTGTTTTTTTTCAGGTCGGGGTGTTGTCGGCTTGTAGTCACGCTGGGTTGGTCGATATCGGCATCAACTATTTTCATACTATGCATAGGGTTTTTGGTGTGATGGCAAAGGCAGCACACTATACTTGCATGATAGATCTTCTCGGCAGAGCAGGAAGGCTTGATGATGCTCAAGATCTTATGCGAGACATGCCGTTTGAGCCGGACGCGACTATGTGGGGTGCCTTATTGGGTGCAAGCAGGATCCATCGGAACACTGAATTGGCAGAGAAGGCAGCAAAAAGGATATTCGAGATGGAACCCGATAATTCAGGAATGTATGTGCTCCTTTTGAATTTGTACGCAACATCTGGTAAATGGAATGATGTCGATAAGATGAGAGTGATGATGCGGGATAGGGGCGTCAAGAAGGTTCCTGGGTTTAGTTGGATCGAGGCAAACAACAAAATCCATACATTTTCTGTGGGGGACATGATACATCCTGAAAAGGAAAAGATCTATGCTTTTCTTGAAGAATTGGACATGAAGATGAAAAAAAAGGGTCATGTATCTGCTACTGAAATGGTATTGCTTGATGTGGAAGAGGAAGAGAAAGAGCACATGCTTAAGTATCACAGTGAGAAGCTTGCGGTTGCTTTTGGAATCCTAAGTATACCATCCGGAAGGCCGATTCAAGTAATCAAGAACCTAAGAGTATGCCAAGATTGTCATAGTGCTATTAAGTTTATATCTGCGATTGAGAACAGGTTGGTGATTTTGCGAGACTCCAACCGATTTCACCATTTCAGTGGTGGCTCATGTTCATGCGGGGATTACTGGTGAGATCAATCAGCAAATGACTAGATTATCAATGCAGTGGATAACAATGATGAGGAGTAATGTTGCTGTAGAATGCATTTTTTTCGTCAGCAGGAACCAAGTCATTAGAAAACATCTAGTTCATCTTCAATCAAGATGGACAGCAAATGACACTTCAATGCTGTGGCACAGGAACACACTGTACAACATTTGAAGGGGATTTGTATTTTCGATAACTTATGGGGCCATGATTTATAGGAATCAAGAAGTACTCCTTTAAAGAGATCAGGATCAACCCACACTACCTTTACTGAAGGCAGACAGTATGTATGAGAAAATATCATTGCATCAAAATAGCTATTCAATCTTGTAGAAGGCCACCAAACTCAACACTCAGATTACAGGAGCTCATGAACAGAAACAAATCAAGTTAATGTGCCACAGCAAGTGCTTGCTAGTTCAGTTTAGTAGATTTCAGATCTTCAAATCAAATCTCGCCTTCCTTGAGGGAATAGGGTTTGTCCTTCCTTTCTCTAGAAAATAATAAGCAGTATGTTACCTATTTGTCAGCAGCACTAGATTGAGTTTATTCATTTGATTGTTACTTAATATACTTATCAAAATTTTGCTGAAGTATTTCAATAATTATCCAAACTCTGTTCTAACAATAACAGCCTTGAATAACCATCGCCATAGTGCCAAGTCTAATAGTTAACATTGAGATCAAATTACACTCCACCGTCATGTCTATAATCCAACAATATCGCCAATCTTTGTTGATGCCCTTGAATTATAAGTTCCTTTAAGGGTTTAGCAAGCTTCTAATTTATATCCATAAAGATATTAGAATTGTTAACCTTGGAGCAATAAGTTGTTCAGACATGAACTTGGAAGGTGCTTCATTCATGCTTTGATAAAAATTGAAATTGAAATGAAAGTTATTCGACCTTAATCAGGAAATATGACAATCTACTCTCACTTTCTTATTTGTGGCATTGGAAAGGGGGAGAATGGAATGGCAGTGACTACTGATCCAGTAAATCGATACTTTTATGATCACTGCTGTTGGTGTCCTCAGTTATCTCTTCAGCCGTAGCATTACCTCCATCTACAGGTGGAAGAGGGGAAAAGAAAGTTAGCATGACTTATAGTCGTTTCCAAGGACTAGATCAGGTGACATAAGATAACATGATATCACCTTTATTATCAGAAGATGCATAGGCCGATCGACGAGACCGTGCTTGTTGCTGAGTAGGCTGACAAAATAGAAAAGGAAGTAAAATATATCATGAAATAGGTATGTTGTGTTCAAAAGAAGCATGGGCACTTTCACTTTTCATTCTTGCTACTGTATCATGATAATTTTGAGGAATAGATCTAGAGCGTCATCGTGGTAAGAGTCGTTACCTGTAATTTTGGTCGTAGTGCCTCAAGGGGTCCTTTAGGTTTCTCTGCCCCCTGCTACAATAGCAAAAAAACCAAGTTGAAAGATAGGAGAACGAAAAAAATAAAAAATCTTTGCTAAGGCATGCAAACTGATAAAAATACAGTAATACCTTGCCTAATGCCCAGTCTGCTGAATCAAAGTAAGCTCGTTCATGGTCCTGCATCACCCTCCAAAAATGTTGGTTATTTGGAATTCAACGAAGGTAAAGTTAACTATGTTACAAAAGCATATCATCACTTGCCTTGGAGATGAGTGGTGGTTTTTTCGGTACAATTCCTCCATACTTCTTCTTGAGCACTTCCTCCTGCAAAAAGTTGAGTTATTAATAAATAATTCTTGGCAACATTTTATGGGTTTTCATAGTTACCTCTTGTTGAGATGATGGCATTTCATTCGCCTCAGTTTGGTTCAGATCCTCATCAGCATCCATGTTTGACACGAAGGGTAGAATGAATTTAGAGAACTGCCAATGAAGAGGCAGGCAAAATATGTTGGTATGTAAATTTATTCCAAAGATAAATTGGCTTCTTCAACTATGCAATAACAATGCCAAGAATAACTTGACTTCAATCATGCAAGGAAGTTGTCAGAATCAATTTGACTTTATATGACTTTTTATCAATTAAGCAAAGTTCAATTATTTTACTAAGTTAATGAAATTATTTATAACAAGAGTTATTAGTATAGAAAAGAACAAAATTTAATTGTCTTGTATTTAATGTTGTGATGTATTAATTGTAGAAGAATGTAGAAGCATAAATCTAAGTATATAAATAGGGACCCCTTCTATGATAATGAATAATATGTAGTAAACATTCTACTTCATAGAGTCTTTCTCCCATCTTTATACTTTCTTATAAAGTGTCTCCTACAATTTTGTTTTCTCATCCTAAATCCACCAAAATTCCAACAAATCTGGTATTAGAGTCATATACACCAATGGTTTCAACGAGCTCCCTCCAAGTGCCAAGTTAACCAAAGATAACTACAGAACGTGGAGTATACAAATGGAGACTCTATTAGGTTCCTTTGATGTATGGGACCTTGTGGAGACCGACTATACTATAGTTGAAACAAGCGATAGGAATGAGCAAGCTCTTAAGGTGATGAAGAAAAGAGAGAACAATGCCTTATTCACTATCTATCAAGGAGTAGATGAAGCTGCTTTTAAGTTGATTGCTCTAGTAACAATGTCGCAAGAGGCTTGGGAGATATTGAAGACAACATATGATAGAGTAGATAAAGTAAAGAAGATTCACCTACAAGCCCTACAAACTCAATATGAAACACTACAACAAGAGGCTTCATTCTCCCGAGTTATCTCTATTGTTCATCAATTGAGAAGAAATGTCAAGGAGCTAAAAGATGCTCGAGTCGTTGAAAAGATCTTAAGGTCTTTAGACTCGAAGTTTGATTTCATAGTTGTGGTGATCGAGGAATCAAAAGATTTAGAGGTGATGGTTGTGGAAATGCTTATGGGATCCCTTTAAGCATATGAACAGAGAATATTGAAGAAAAGTGAAGAAAGAACTTTGGAGTCAGCACTCGAAGTCAAACTATCATTCAAGAAGAATGAATCATTCAGAGGCCTTCAACGAGGAAAGGCTTCCACATGGAGAGGAGAGATGGACATATTTTTAAGTCCAATTGGCACACTTAAAATCAAAATGATGGAAATGAAGATAATCAAAAAGGGCATGGAAGAGGTTATGGTGGAAATCAAGGTCAAGGTCGTGGATGAGGTAGAAACTAAATCTCAATGTTGCATTTGCAAGAAATAAGGTCATCACTATAATGAATGTTAGTATAACACTAACAATGGAGAAGAACAAGTGAATCTTGTTAATAAGGAAGTGGACAATGAAGGACCAGTATTGTTGATGACATGCAATAGGCCAGAAAGGATTTGTTCACAAAGATTGATGAGAGACCATAGGCAATATCACCTTCGGAGATCTCTCATAAAGGTTAATTAAAGGAAAAGGTGACATTTTATTTAAATTACAAAATGGAAATAAAGTATGCATCTTAAATGTTATCATGTTTCTGATATAAAAAATAATCTTTTTGAGCAATGGTCAATTATTGGAGAAAGAGTATGATATACAAAAAAAGAACTTGACTCTTAGTATTTGGGATGAGAGTAATAATCTTATTGCTCATGTCACAATGACCAAGAACATAATGTTCCCACTAAAGTTAAGCATCAATGAAGAGAATTGCTTAAGGTAAGCATTATGGATAGTTCCACTCTTTGCCATCTTCAATATGGGCATCTGAATTTTGAAGCATTAAACTTACTTTTAAAAAATGACATGGTATTTGGATTGTCAAAGATTGAAAGTTTCAATTATCTATGTGAAATATGTGTTGTAGGAAAGTAGCAGAGGAAGCCGTTCAAAAAATACAATCCGAGGTGAGCATCTTCACAACTTGAACTTGAGCACTCCGATGTTTGAGGACCCATCAAACCTACCTCTTCTCGAGAAAAGTGGTATTTTTTGAGTTTCACTAATAATTATAGTGGAAAAACTTGGATATATATGTTGAAAGAGAAGAAAGGAGTTTTCACCAAATTTAAGCAATTTAAAATTTTGGTTGAAAAAAGTGGATATCAGATAAAATGTCTCTGAACTAATCGAGGTGAGTACACCTCATTGGAGTTTAAAATTTTTGTAAGGAAGATGGTATTCTTCATCAATTCACAATGCCCCAAACACTACAAAAAAATGGTATTTTTGAAAGAAAAAATTAAACTATTCTAAATATAGTTCGATGTATATTGAAAAAGAAAAATGTCCCAAAAGAATTTTGGGGAGAAGTTATTGCATATGCTATATATTTATTGAACAGGTTTCCACTAAAAGAATTGGAGACATCACCTCAGAGGAAGTTTGGAGTTTACACAAACCAAAGGTGGACAAGAAGAGAAGTGGACAAAACAGAAGTGTATCCTCTTGGGGCTATCGTGAGAATGCTAGCAGGTACAAACGGTACAATCCCATAACTCAAAAGCTCGTGGTACTAAGAGATGTAGAATTTGATGAAGAACAAGCATGAAATTGGAATAACGATAATAATGATGACATGAAACAAATCTCATTTGAAGAAGAATATAATGAGAAGAAAGAGAAGCAAAGAGAGAGTAATGAAGTATTATCACCCCTACAAATTGATACTCAGTCAAAAAGTATTGATCCAAACAGTCCAATTGTGAAAAAAGATGAAGAGCATTCGACATATATAACTCTAGTGAGTGATGGTGGTTTTGCTTTTAATAATTTGTGGCTATTTACGGGACATGATGTTATAACTTATGAAGAGTCTCCCAGGATGCAAAGGGGAGAAAAGCAATGGAAGAAGAGATTCATATTATAAAGAAAAATAATACATGGGAGCTCACGTCACTTATGTAAAGATACAAAACTATTAGAATCAAATAGGTGCTCAAAATAAAGCCAAATGAAAAATGAGAAGTTGCAAAATAAAGTCAAGTGATCAAGTAGTTGATATATTTATAAAGCCTCTAAAAACAGAAGTTTTCCAATACCTAAGAAATTTATTGGGAGTTCAAGGAAGAACAACTATAAGGGGGGTAGATGTTGGCATGTAAACTAATTCCAAAGACAAATTTGTTAGTGCAATTTTCCTAGGTCAAGGTTGACCAGGTTGACTAAGCTTGAATTGGCTCAAGCTTCAGTCTTAATGTTTGACAATATATGGAGATTGCAGGTGCAATCGTCCATTGGAGAGATTGTTGGAGCAATTCTCCTCTAGTCAATTGTTTGACTATTTTGGTGTGAAGAAGAGTCAAGTAGGTCAAGGTTAACCGAATACTTGGCTGAGAAGTGTTAACTAAAAGTTAGGCAAGGACAAGTCCAACTGGGAGGTTGGTAAATGATGATGAAAATCCAAGTATGTCAGTGTTGATCAGACACTTGATGTGGAAAGTCCTGGTGAGTGAAGTCAGACAAATGAAAAGCCCTAGTCAGTAAAGTTACGCAAATGGAAAATCCTAGTGAGTGAAGTCAGGTGAAAGACCTAATAAGTGAAGCTAGGCAAATGTGAAAAGTCCTGGTGAGTGAAGCTAAGCAGATGGAAAGTTCTAATAAGTGAAGCTAGGCAAATAGAAAATCTTGGTGAATGAAGTCAGGTAAAAGATCTAGTGAGTGAAGCTAGGCAGTGAAAAAAATATGGTAAGTGAAACCAGGTGAAAGTCCTGTCAGTGAAGTCACGCGTGCGGAAATCCAAGTGGGTCCGCAATGACCAGACACCTGATGTTTGGAAGTCCAAGTGGGTCATGCAAGACCAGACACTTAGCTACGGTAAGTCCGAGTGGGTCAAGGTTGACCGAATACTTGGCATGGCTAGAAAAGTCCAATTAGGTCAAAGAATTTACCGAACACTTGGCACGGCTAGAAAAGTCCAACTGGGTCAAAGAATTGACCGAACACTTGGCATGGCTAGAAAAGTCCAACTGGATCAAAAAATGACTGGACACTTGGTAACGAAGTCCTAAGAGGTCAAGGTTAACCAGATACTAGGCATGAGCAAGTCCCAACAGGTCATGGTTGACCAAATGTTGGGTTTGAGACCTTAGACTTAAGTTAGTCAAGTTAGGGTTGGTCAATCGATCAGTCGATGGATTGAACCAGAGCTCAATCTATCAGTTGATCAATTAGGAGAGCTTCACGAGAAAGGACAGTCCAATCGATCAACCAATCAACTGGGCTATGTCAATCGATCAAACGATTGATTGGAGGTCACTCGCGCGAAGAGCACAGTGTGCTCCCCAATCGATCAGTCGATCGATTGGAATACTCCAATCGATCGATTGATCAATTGGGGCTTATTTTCTCATGAGATTGTGAGGCAGCCTGAATCGATCGGTTAATTGATTTTGGGTTTATCTGCGAGAGCACAGAGACATTCTGAATCGATCGGTCGATCAATTAAAGCCTCCCCAATTGAGCAGCCGATCGATTGGGATATGACCGTTGGCAAGATGTAGGGTTTAGACGGTTGGGATCGCTGGGATCTGACGTGACAATCGATTGGGAATAAACCCAATCAAATGGAAGCCCTAAAAACGTAGATAAAAAGGTGACGACGGTGTGTTCAAATGAAAGACAGTGCTTACATGACACTTCTCTCATTCTTCCGCTAGTTCTTGAAGTTGCTTGGAACAAGGTGCTACTGCATTTTCATGCATCAAGAGACAATCTTCATCGACAAGAGGAAGCAAAAAGAAGGTTTTATCTGTATTCTTGTGTATTTACTTCTTGTTTGAGTTGTATCTTGTTGTTGAGTCTTGTACGAGGTTTCTCCACCTCCGATTGTTCCGAGCATGAGACTTTACATAGCGGAGAGTGTGCTCGGTGTCTGGATTCTTGGATTAGTCACCTCTTCTTGAGGTGGATACCAAGTAAATCCTTGTGTTAGCATTAAGAGGATTGCTTTGAGTTTTTCCTCGGCAAATCATCATCATCGAAGCGTGAGAAACTATTCATCCCCCCTAGCTCCGAAGTGCCCCAACAAAATTGACTTCTTCAACTATACAAAAGAACGCCAAGAACAACTTGACTTCATCAACCATACAAAGAAATTGTCAAAATCTACTTCATGTGACTCTCAATTTGTTGATGCAATTGACCTTTAGGGTTTAATATTTGTTTGACAATATGTTTATTAGAGTCTAGCTAGGTGTTATTCGGATGACGAGAAAAGGGGTGAGAAGTCTTAGATAAATGAACTCCAAATAAAAATTAAAGTCCTAGTGAGTGAAGTTAGGCCCTAGTGAGTGAAACTATGTGGTAAAAGTCCTGGTAAGTGAAACTAAGCCCTAGTGAGTAAAGCTAGGTTGTAAAAGTTCTGGTGAGTGGAGCTATGCAGTGAAAGTCCTAGTGAGTGGAGTTAGGACATGAAAGTTCTGGTGAGTAAAGCTAGGCAGTGGAAAATCCTAGGGGAAGATAACAGTAGGTAATGAGAAGTCTTAGAGGAGTGAACTCCAAATAAGTTTGACCAAAAGGCTTTCGGTTGATCGAGCCCAGTCGATCAAACCAACATATTTTGGTAAATCTAAGTATAGTTTTACTAACACTATTTTGTATTACTATTTTTGCTATTATGCTAATTTAGTATGGTATGAAAAATCTTAGTGGATCAGACGATCAAACACTTAGCAGAGAAAGTTCAAATAAGTCTGAAGGACCAGAAGTTTGGGAGGTGAGTTAAGGTAAATTCTTGGAGGGAGTACAGTGAGGTTATGTCCTAGTATGGATAAATTTTAAGCGTTGATCCAACTAAAGAAATCAGGAGGTTTCTAAGTTGAGATCAAGACAGTCATTATCATCATACTCATGCATCATTATCTATTGTATTAACTTTATTTTGCAGGTTAAATATTATTTGTACTAATACTATTTTGCAAGAACAAAGTGGTTTCGTCAACGGATAGGATTGTTCAGTCGACGGATCCTTAAAATGTTTTGTCGACGGATTAAGCTAATCAGTCGACGAATCAGGGATTTTAGAGATTAGTCAGATCAACAAGATCCAACGAAAAGGAAAGCGAGGTAAAGTCAACAAAACCTATCTGTTGACTGAACAATATGATTTTTGGGATCGGATAGATCACATCAAACAAAGAAAGACGCAAGGTTTAGTCGACGAATAACTTTAATCAGTTGACGAAACAACGTGATTTCCGAGATCGGACGGATCATATCAAAGCAAACAAGGAAGGCACAAGGATCAGTCGACGAATAGGATGATCAGTTAATTGATAGGATTAGTCAACGGAACTGTTTATCAACTTCTACGCTAAAGTCTACTCTGTTAAGAAAGCTCCGATTTCAAATTCTTTGGCTTGTCTGTAAAGTTTATTATTGTACTTATTTTATTAAGGAGAGGTGTAAAGGTTGTTACACCCTCCTTCATTTGTATTTGATTTCTCCTTGCAAAGTTTCGGAGGAGATCTTTAGTGAATTTTCCAACAGATACGATCTAAGGGATCATGGGTCTTGGAGTAGAAGTCGGCTGACTCCGAACCAAATAAAAAGGGGATTTGTCTTTATTTCTTTATTTTATTCTGCTGCGTACTCAAGTTTTCCGAAAGGTTTTGTTAAAGAAAAGAAAGTTTTTAAGCGACGAGATTCACCCCCCTCTCTCGTTCTCAACGGTCCTACACAATTATCTTACTAAGTTCAGTGAAACTCTTTATGACAAGAGTCATTAGTATAGAAAAGAACAAAATCTAATTGTTTTGTGTTTAATGATGTGATGTATTGATTGCAGAAGAATGTAAAAGTATGAATCTAAGTGTATAAATAGGGACCTTGTATGATGATGAATAATATGTAGTAAGCATTCCTCTTCATAGAATCTCTCTCCTATCCTCATACTTTTTTACAAAGTCTCTCCTTTATTCTTGTTTCATCATCCTAGATCCACCAAAATTCCAACAAAATATACTATAATTATATTATCTTGAATTATAGTGTAATGACATTAGATAGAAATAAGGATTAGAAATATTGCAGAACATTTTAATAAACAAGTGAGCAGAATCAGTAGATTCCTAAACTAAGATGTCCAGCAGCAGGTACACAACCAGATACCTAAGTAGAGAAACATGCAACATGCAGATGAATAAAATGACCCTGGTGATTCTTGTGAAAGTGGATCTAGTTAGGCTTAGGAACCAATCTAGAATTCAGTAACCTTTTCTGTCCTTCAGCTAGTTTGTAAATTGCTTAACTATTCTTTTTGCTGCCTTCACTGGAGTATTCTCCCTATGATTTTCTCAATGAAGTTTACCATGCATTACTGCAATAAAGAGAATAAGGCCCGGTCATTAGTCGACGTAAACCGGATACATAGTGTCAACTAAAAAAAATTAATAAAGAGAACAAGGCACGCATAAATTGGAAGAAATGGTTAGTTTTCAGGTAAATTTCCTTATTCTGTTAGTGATAGGCACAAGTATCTAGACTGGGCATAATTCTCATACTTTGGATCCTCATCTGTGTGATTCCATGTTAACCACTCGATTCTTTTTCACAATAAGAATACAGTCACAAGTCCCCAAATTTATTCTATTGATTCAATACAACATTTATATTCACATTAATATTAGTCTGATATCACTTATAATGCATATAAATCCTCATCTATGGTATTATACTATAGCCCATTAACGCTAATCCAGCTTAGCTTAAATTATTGTCCTAACTTATGATGCACATTAATGTATGAATAACTTCAATCAATCACCACAATCAATCTAATAGTATTATACTATTACCTATTGACCCTATCCAGCTTAAATTATATCATTATCCCAAAGCTATATCACCCATTAATGACTAACCTAATATTGTTTATAATGTATATATAACTTCAAATAACACTTTTAATCTAATCCTAACTTATAGTGCAATATAAGTTATAGTGTTGCTATTGTCGTTGATCATTTACAAGGGTACAATGAAAATGTTGAACTTGAGGAATTCTAATCTTTTGTGAAAAATCACATTTCAATTCACTTTCGACCAGAGAAATTAAGGATTACAATTCCTCCTACTCAAAACTATGAGCTTTAGGCTGCCAACTTTAATCCATTTAAGAAGAAAAGTATAGTTCAGATTTGACACTATGAATTATTCAAAGCCAGCGCTGTAAACAAGGCAGATGCAATGCATACCTAGATAGTTCACATCGAACAGATTTATTGGGTCTGAACGATCCACCATCACAAAATCAAGACCGCCAGCCTAACCATACAACCAAGTGCCCAATCTAACACAAGATCTAGAAATTTATCGCATTCATCCTCGTTGTTGTTCCACAATTCCCAAACCAATCAACCCGACTGATCTTACCTACAAAATCCAGCAGTTCGGACAACAATCCGCATACAATCGGAAGCTGATGGGATTCATGATCAGAGAGAAATATAAAACGAAGCTTTGTGCAATTGGAAGAACAGATTGCGATGCAATCACATAATCGGAAGCGGATGGGATTCATGATGCAGAAAAAAAGACGGGAAACATTAAAAAAAAAAAATGAATGTGGCAAAGACGAGATTTGATATGAATGCTAGCTAGCAACGGAAGAAGTAGGAGCTTCTATTACCTCCGGAGAGAGAGGATTCTTGAACCAGTAATGTCGAAGCTTGAGGGAGAGGTGATCTGTTCCTTCTTCTTCTCCGCCTCCCCAAATTCAACGATGGTGTCGTTGCACGGTGTCTGTCTGTGCGAGAGAGAGAGAGGAAAAAGGAATCGCGGGATGGAAGACGCGTAGTTTAGACAACCCGAGACAGGGAACAGCGATGCTGCACCTCTCACAACGCGAGCATGTAGGGCCCACCGTGTATAAAAAATAAATACATTTTTCTTAATTGAAAATTTCACTTTATTATTTTTTGACAAATAGAGAAAATGGATTTTGCAAAAAAAAAATAATAATAAATGTCATGAAAAAGAAAAATCAAAAAGAGAACGCTGACAGGAAAAATAGAGCCGTTAAAAAATTATATCACTAAAAGGAAGGTCAAGTCACGTAAATGTTTTGAAATCCGGGCGCATTCTAGCAACTTTAATCCTCCACGTCGATGGCCATGTTTCAAAACATCAGTTTGGCGGATTAGTGATAGCAACCGGATCATTCAATTTAAAGTGTTCTGGAAAGAGAAGAGATTTGCATATTTCAAATATCCTTTATCGCTATTCGGCGTCGGAGGTTCCGATTAGCTTTGCTTATTTGGAGCTTTCTTAGTTTGGACGCATCTGGCGGGCAGAGATCTCGATTAGAAGCCTCACAGCTCGCGCATGTCTCGGTGTTCGTCCCAGATTTTGTCTGCTCCCGGAGGGTGATTCGTTGAGAACCGCGCCGATCTTGAGAATGCAGGAAAGCTTCGCATTCGGTAATTTTTTGAGCTCCTGTTTTGGATTTCCAGATGGAACGCCTGAAGTCTGAAGCGTACCTTGTTGATCAGCTGTGATCGCTGAAAGATAGGAATTTGATCCACTAGGTGATTCTTTCTCTTTACTGATTTCCAGCTGTGAACATCCTCTTCCGTGTTGTCTAGTGGTTTTGACTATTTGATTTGAAAGCGCAGAGTTGCTACAGTTTGCGGTGTTCCTCGGGAAAAAGCGGAGATTGTTCACGAGGACGGTATGATGACGTTGTTCACGAGAACATTACTCTGATGCCATCTATGATTTCATCATATCTTCGCTTTCCTAGCTGGTAGAGGCATTTTTTTCATCCAGGAAGGCCAAAGCAGTATTTTCTTCATGTGATTGGTTTAAACGCCGAAGACAACGTTTGGTATGGTGTAGCAAAAGGCCACTCTATCTTATACTTTTTCTAACAGCATTCGCGGATTCCAGTAAGCAATGATGAATACGGAGTCCTTATTATAACTGAGAAGGGTCTGTTCAACTTTGGGAAGATGAGTTCCAACCAGCAGGAAAGAAGAGTTGATGGCTTCACTGAGAAGGTCATTGTTGCGGTCAAGGCATCAAGAGAAATCTCAAAGAGTGCCCTTGTTTGGGCTTTGACGCATGTTGTTCAGCCTGGTGATTGCATAATCCTTCTAGTTGTTGTTCCACCTTACAGTTCTGGTATTGATCTTCCCAATCTGTGTAGCTATACTTGTTTTTGCTGTTTCTCGTTGTTGGTTATATACTGATGGCATTTGTTTAGTCATGATGCCTTCATCACTCTTCAGCGAGGTTAAAATGTGTATGCTTTTAAGGTTTTGAAGTGCTTGGTACAGATCTTCGCTAACTTAGAGACTAAACTAACAGTCAGAGCTTACTCACTATGAATAAACACAAATTCAAGGCGTACACTCTTCGACATTGAGAGCTGATTGTGCCTAGTTCTTATTGCACTCACTATGAATAAACTAACAGTATTGCTTCACCTCCTATAATCTACTTGGTTGTTCAGTGTTCAGTGTAGATTGTAAAACCTCGAAGTGAAAAAGTTGTGTTTTAACTGTTTCCTTTTACTGGTTCTATTGTGATTTCAGACCAAGTTACTGAGATATTAAGACAATGTCATTTATCATTTCTTGTTCTTGGGCATTGAGGATTAATAGTTCTACATCTCAGGCAGAAGACTATGGGTTTTTCCAAGATTTGCTACTGATTGTGCAAGTGGCAATAGAAGCTCCCAGTTTGGTACTATTTTGGAACAGAAGTCTGACATTACTGATGCTTGTTCCAAAATGCTACTTCAACTTAAAGATGTTTATGATCCAAATAAGGTCAGTAGTTGGAGTTACTTCATACTGTCTTATTAGTTGGTTTTCTTATGAATGCGCTCGATCCTTTTGATTGTGTAGACAAGTATCAAGATAAAGGTCCTTTCCGGTTCTCCTTATGGTGCTGTAGCAGTGGAATCCATGCGAGTTCAGTCGAATTGGGTTGTACTGGACAAGTAATACTTTGCTTTCCTCCTTTCATTGTGTTTTAAGAAGCAAGGCAGGATTATTTGACCAGTCTATGAAAATTCTCTGTTATTTTATTGAACTGATCTTTTCTTTTGATTTTTTTGTCAATGAACTCACCATTCCTTTCTACAGACATCTGAAGCACGAGGAGAAGCATTGCATTTCTAAACTCCAATGTAACATTGCGGTCATGAAGCGGTCTCACCCTAAAGTTCTTAGATTGAATCTACTAGAATCTCACAAGACAAATCCCCAAACGCTGTGTGGCTCTGATAAAAGCACTATTGGCAATAATTCTCCAAAGTCTATTAAAGGACCGTCTGTAACGCCGACTACTGCTAGTAGTCCTGATGTGGATGCATCATTCACTGCTACTGAAGCTTGGACCCCCTCAGCCTCAAGCTCAGATCCTGGAACATCTCCATTTTTCGTCACTGAAAGAATTGTGTCTGTAGAAACAAAAGATCAAGCGAGTGTTGAAGGAATAAGGAATGCACACATGACTGCCTTTAAAGGGAATTTAACTCCAGCAAGATCACAATTTCAGCCATGGACAGCTGAGGTTTTAGGCATTGGTTGCCCATCTCCAAAAGTCACTCATCATCAATCTCCAGAACCTAATACCAAAAGCCACATAACTACAGCAAAAGCTTTGAGTGATAAATTTTCTAAACTCGATAGGGAGGCTGGAATTAATTCTCTCAGATACATGTCAGATTTAGATTTTGGCGTCAGAGAAGCAATTTCTGCGTCTAGAAATACAGCAGGGCCACCTCCACTATGTTCACTATGTCAGCACAAGACACCAGTGTTTGGAAAACCTCCCAAGTGGTTCAGCTATTCTGAGCTAGAACTTGCCACAGGTGGATTTTCCCAAGAAAACTTCTTAGCAGAGGGTGGATTTGGCTCTGTGCATCGGGGCATCCTGTCAGATGGTCAAGCAATTGCAGTCAAGCAACATAAACTAGCTAGTTCACAGGGGGACCATGAATTCTGTTCGGAGGTGGAAGTTCTAAGCTGTGCACAACATCGCAACGTCGTGATGTTGATTGGATTCTGTATCGAAGACAAGAGAAGGTTATTGGTCTATGAATATGTGTGCAATGGCTCATTGGATACTCATCTTTATGGTACTTCTTTTGTCATGAAATGCGACTTTTCAATTACTATTGTTATCGAGGTGTAATATATGAAACAAAGTCATTCAACTATGAAAGTTTCTTGCCGCAGGTCAAGAACGAGATCCACTTGAATGGGCTGCCAGGCAAAAAATAGCAGTAGGAGCTGCTCGGGGTTTGCGATACCTTCACGAGGAGTGCAGAGTTGGTTGCATAGTCCACAGGGACATGAGGCCAAATAACATTCTTCTAACCCATGATTTTGAACCTATGGTATGGTTTTCCTTGTATCTTCCTCAGAATTTTAAATATAAAGCCTTTTCTCACTTTTGATGCTTGTCTTTTGTGAGTTATTCATTCTCTTTCCCTCAATATACATGAGCAAAGGTTGGAGATTTTGGCTTAGCAAGATGGCAACCTCATGGTGATCTCGGTGTCGAGACACGAGTTATAGGCACTATTGGGTGCGTCTACAATTGGTGTTTCTTTCACTAGCGAACAGTTTTCCAATTCTCGACTCACTTTCAGTCTTCTATTGCAGATATCTGGCTCCGGAATATGCCCAAAGTGGGCAAATTACAGAGAAGGCCGATGTCTTCTCCTTCGGAGTGGTACTACTGGAGCTGATCACCGGACGTAAAGCAGTTGATATAAACCAACCAAAGGGCAATCAGTGTCTCACTGAATGGGTGAGGAGAGACTAGTTTTGCCTGAATTCTACATAATTCTTGGTGGTTGAATGCGTTATCACTCAATGGACGATCATAGCAAACACTGTCTTCCTGAATTCTAACATTGAGGCTTATCTTGTAACCTCGGTCGTGCAGGCTCGCCCTTTGCTTGATGAATCTGCAATCGAAGAGCTTATCGATCGGCGTCTAGGGAGCCTCTACTCTGAACATGAGCTGAAGTGCATGCTGCACGCAGCTTCTCTGTGCATCAATCGCGAACCCGACTTCAGACCTCGAATGTCTCAGGTACTATACCCGATCATTGCGAATGTGAGAAGAAAACAGATTATCTTCTAATCCTGTAAGCGTTCTTGGTGTGTGAAGGTTCTTCGGATTCTTGAAGGTGACATGGTCATGGATTCGAGCTGTGGTTCGACGCCTATGTGTGCCAATGGAAGCATGAGCAGAAGGATGTGGCTAGAACAGCTACAACAACCACAGCAGAATGAACAGCAGCAACAACCACAGCCGGATGAACAGCAACAACAACCACCACAGCAGGATGAAGAACAACAACAACCACAGCAGGATGAACAGCAACAGGAACCACTGCAGGATGAACAGCACCAACAACCACAGCAGGATGAACAACACCAGGAACCACAGCAGGATGAACAGCAACAGGAACCACAGCAGGATGAATACCAACAAGAACCACAGCAGAATCCATAGATTTGTATTCTCTTGGATTTTTTTTTTTTTGTTCTTCAATTCTTTTCACTTTTTTCGTTTGTTGGGTTTGATCTTTAGATTTGATTTGCTATTGTGTTTATATAAGTATATTTGTGATGCGTGGAATATAATTCTGCTTGCTTAGTAATTTGGTCTATGTGATCTTTAGTCAGAATATTATAATCACATATGTGATTGATGTTTAATATTTTTAAAAATAATTTTTTTTATTAATTCAAATATCCAAGCTTTTATTGTTTGATTGGGTTTGAAAGTGCTCGTTTGGATTATGGATTATGATCTTGTTCGAAAGTTGAAAAGACGATTGATATATGCCCAAGGGCGGAAGTTATGAGAGATTATTTGTCACTTCTGGAAGACCCAGTTACAAGACTTTGGGAAAAGCGCTTCGAGGAAGCGCTAAATGGGTTAATCAAAGAATATTGTGTTGACTATGAACAAAGAGAGACCAAGATAATTCCAACGGCTAGTCATGGCCTAATCCACATGATCGGGTGTATCCATTCATGACTCGGTCACGTTTAACGGAAGAACGCTAATAAGCATAGTAAATCGTTCATGCATGAAGACTTAAGTATTTTAGATTACTTACATGAGGCATGCGACATTAAGACTCTAATTCTGCATGCATTTATTTTGTTTTGGGTTCCTAAATAACTTTCATGAGGCATGTGACATTGGGACTTTATTTGTGCATGTATTTATTTTATTTTGGGTTCCTAGATAACTTTCATGGGGTATGAGACATTGGGACTCTAATTTTGCATGCATGCATTTTGTATTCTTCCTTGATCACTCCCATTATATAAGGGAGGGGGCATCTTCATATGAAGTAACTTAGTTTTGGTGAGATTTGTGTGCTCTCTTAGTTCTTGAAAGAACTTTTAAACTTATCGAGTTTACTCTCGTGGCATTCCACCCATCGAAACTTATCACCCTTGGTGTGATGTTTTCTTTTCCTTCGTAGGCTTAGTTCA